>JAOWBP010004513.1:4019097-4037597 GCA_028571105.1 Tragopan temminckii | reverse complement strand
TGGTCCCGCCCCCAAGCAAACTCTCTGCGATGATTGGCCGCGGCGCCTGCCGCTCGTGCACTCCGTCCTCGTCCGTGCGCGTCCGCGCGTGGCGGCGATCGAGCGTGGCGCCCGCTGGCGGGCGGGAGCTGAGGACGGGCACGAGGCGCCGGGGGGGAAGGTGACGGGAACTTCTGTCACCTGGCTGTGCGCAGGGGCTCTGGGGCGGGAGGCAGCTGGACGCCCCTCCGGCTGAGCAGGGCGAGGAGGAAGCGCGGCTCGCCGTGTAGCGCTCTGAGGCCGCTCCGTGGTCGATCCCTGACGTTGGTAAAGGGAAGTGCGGGGAGCTGGGCTGGGACTGCGCCAGCCGCGTTCTGGGACCTCAAAAGTAGATGTAAAATCAGTGTCCCCACTTCTGCGGGGCGTAGCTGTGCAACGCCATCCTGTCTGCCCCAGCAGAGGTGACGGGACGATCCGAGAAGAGCCGCTTAGGACGTGCGGTGTATTTTTCAGCTGGAACAGTTGCCGCGCACACGGCGCAGCCGTGAGCAGGCTGCTGGTGTGACACATTTGCACACCTCTGCGCTTCTCAGGTTCCCAGCTGCTGGGAAACGGCCAGCGCTGTGCAGCGAGGCCGCCTCGCTCCCCGGCTTGTCTCTGTCTCCCTGTCTGCCTTCCCTCTAATGCGCTTTCTGGAAACCTGCCTCCTTCCTTGGGGCTGCTCCCAACGGAGCTTTAATGGGTTTAGTTCAGCCACTCTCGCAGCAAGATGATTAATAATTGAATAAATGGAGTCACTGCTGAATAGAAGTGAAAGAACGGATGACCACAAAGAAAAAGGGAAGAATGGTCCATTGGATGTCTGCCAGTCCCACCCCGCTGCCTGGCTAGAAGCACCCTGCTCCAGCATGGCCCCTATCAAGCAGGTCTGGGGGCTGGAGGGTGGCTGCACCTTGGACCCATGCGAGGGGTTCGTGTTAGCTGCTGTCTCTCACTGAGGAGCAGTCAACTTCTCTCTGTCTGTGGCAAGGTCCCCATTTTGGGACCTGGACTGCCCACTGTGGAGATGCCTTGCCTGTGAAGGATCGGAGGAGGACAGATGGATGCAAGCCAGAGCAGGCTCTTCCTACCAACTGCTCCAAGGCAGGGGCTGCAGCAGCATGGAGCCAGAACCAGCCCACGGTTAGCTGTTTAGAGCACTCTGTGGTGCTGCTGGGCTGTGCCTTGGAGCTTTGCAGGAATCTGGGGGTCTGCTTTCTGGTGGGAGCAGGTACCTTGCTGTTAGGCAGGCTACGAGATGCTCAGAGTGGGCATAGGACTGCCCTGAGCTGGTCTGCTCCTGTGCCTCGTGTTTCATGTGGAGGTGATGGGGGAGAGCTAGAAGTAAGAAAGGCAGAGGGAAGATGGGCTGGGCACCACTGAAGCTGCCCAGCAGGTCCTTCTCTGAATCCATGGCTGGGTTTCCTCTGATCAGATGCTCCTTCCTCTAGCTCATTTCCAAGAGGCTGGGCTGTAGCCTGGAGGCAAAGGGCAAAAGAAGAACCTCTCATGGGGGTTTTTGTGAGGACAGATACTTCTCAGCTTAATCTTGACCCAAAGGACCCGCAAGCCACAGGGGACAAGAAATAGCAGGAGAGTGGCCAGAAGGGATGTCAGGGACTGTGAGCCCTGACCAGGCGAAGGAACACTCCGTTCCCAGGGCTGGGAGCTGCAGGCCACCCTCCCCAGCCAGAACTGGGAGAGCCCCAGGGTGCCGCTGCCACGCTCCTCACCCTCCTGTGGCCTGGCCCAGGCTCAGTGAGAGCACAGATTCCCCCTTGTTTCAGCAAGAAAATAGAGGCACAGAGAGCACCACAGTCCCTCCTCTGTTATCCAGCTGGCTGGGCTGGAGCAGGCGGGCACGGGGCTCTGTGCAAAGATTCTGCTCTTTTTGCCCTGGAGGTGAGCCCTCTAACAGGCTTCCATGCTTCTGGAGACACTCTAAGACACAAAACCCCGAGCTTCCAGAAGCAGAGATGTGCCCTGGTGGGCACATCTGGAGGGAAATGGTTGTGACAGTCCTTCCACAAATGCAATAATGGCACCACAAGTACAAACCTGGTGATGAGGCTGAGTGTACAAATATGGGACAAAAATGTTTTCTGAGCCAAAGTGTCCCACATGTTGCGAGGTGAGGACTGGGTCTTGGGTGCAGGGTGGTGGCTCAGACCCAGCAGGAAAGTTTTTGGCAAAGCAAAAGGCATGTGGAAGCCTCTGGGGCAGGTGGAGACTGCACATGAGCTTTATTATCTTCTGATCCCATTTTTTGTTACTTTAGGCAAAATGGCTGCTGCTGAGTCCTTGTCAGCTAAAGCCTTCACAGAGCCTTTGTAGGAAACAGGCCTGGGCTGCTACATGGGCAGTGAGCAGGGAGGGTTGTCGCTTAGCAGGACTGCCACTGCACAAGTGCACAGGGAGCTAAGGAGCCTGAGGGCATCCTGTGCTCCCTACCTTCGTCCTGGGTGAACTCCTCTACCTGACCAGGTTCTGCAAGGAGGGATGCAAACCCAAGCATCACCAGCTGTGTTGTCTGCACTAAAGCCTCAGCAGTGTCTTCCTTTTTCCAGGAATCCAAAGCATGGCTTACAGGTGCATTTCCAGGCCAGGACTTTGCTGGGCTGGCTGCCCAGGTGAGGATCTCGCTGGACAGTAGGACCTGGAGGTGAGCAGTGCTTGCCATCTGCTGGATAGCTTCTCCACTGCAGGGAAGCAGCTGCAACTTCGCATTCAACCCTAGGCTGAGCATGTCACATGCACTGCCTGTGCAGAGGTGCAAAAGGCTGCTCTCCCCCAGGGCATGACACAGCTTTGCTTCTGTGTTGTAAGTCAGAATGTGATCATTGAGAGAAGTTTTCTGTGTGACTTGGGGCATGCAGGGTGATGTGTGGGACTGCGTAACAGCAGATGCCTGGAGAGGTCAGGTCCTGGCTATCCCAGTGCTGGCACTCAGCTGGTTTTCTGCAGTTTCTCTGACACTCAGCTGCTGATCCTAAACCTGACCCTGAGTGCTACAGCTGCAGGGCAAACCAGCCCAGCCCCGGGCAGGTTGGTGCCTGGTGCTCAGGGAAACCAGGACACAGCCACATGGCTGTAATTTGGCAAAGGCAGCCTGGCCTTGGAAGTGCTTCCAGTGCCTGCGGGGCTACATCCCAACACAGCAGCCCACTCTCCAGGTTCCTGGTCTCAAAGTGAGGCTTTTCTAAGTGCCCTGCATGTACCTTGGGAAATGGCAGAAACTGCATTTCCTCCTTGCTGCGTGTTGAGAAATAGTTGGTGTCTTTCTGCTGACATTTACCACGAGTATTTATATTCATATCGTGGTAAATGTCAGCAGATATCCTGATATAGAAATTCCAGTTCAGGGCTTTCAGTGCAGTTTCATAGGAGAACCTTACAGCCCTGAAAGAGCAGCTGGCCCAGGAAATCCAACACGGGTGGTTCCTGCATGCAGTCAGGATCCGTCCAGCCCAGCAGCGATGCCTCCAGACGTGGGCGCTGCAGATCTCTTGAAGAGAAAGGCAGCTCTTTGTGTTGACTCCGTTGAATGCAAACAGCCTCCAGACATTCTCATTTGACAAATTTTCTCGAGCCTATTACTTTGAAATCCATGCCCTGGCTCAGACACATGGGAATTTCCTTGTGATCCCCATGTCCCTCAGCAAGATCTCATCTGAGATTTCATCTGAGATCTTGCTTGTCTTTCTCAGGGCTGTAGCAACCTGCAGCCAATGATTACCCCAATCCTTCTCTTTCTGTTTCCAGCTGGTCTGCTCCCAGTTTGAACCTGAGTTCCCACAGGGGCAGCTCCCAGGGGCACTGCAATAACGTGACCCTTGGTGAAACTCCAGAAGTGAGTTAGGGTGGTGGAGCAGGCTACCTCAGGGCTAAGAAAAGGCTTCCTCCTGCATCCCAAAGCTGTTCTTGCAGTGAGTCCAAAGACACCATGTGTGGTTTCTATTGAAAGCTGAAACACACCATACGGCAGAGGTTTTACAGACTCCATAAATAGCTGCTGTTTAGGATGTATGGTATGGAGGAGGCTTTAGAAATCAAAATATTTAGAGATTTGCATTATTTGTCTTGGCAGGAAGGAGCAACCAAGACTGAAATACAAAATCATCCTTCAAAGAAGGAATGGAGTTGGGGAAAACAGTGAAATGTGGGAATAACAGGTGTCAAAATCTCCAAGAATTCCCTCTACAATGAATGAGAGCAAGAAACACAGCCCAGTATATCTGAAAGCAGCAAGAATTCATTCAAAACGCCTAGGCTCATGTATACTTCTGATAGAAAATACTGATTTTCAAAAGGAATCGTGACATTTGCATCAACATCACATTTGAATATTGCAGGAACATCCAGAACACTCAGCTAAAATCAGCTCCAAGCTGGGCTGTGTCATTGTGAGCTGCATGAGTGAGGATGTCTCTAGCTCATCCTCCATCCTGTTCCCCTCTCGGTTTTATTCTGGTCCCCGTGTGGAGCTGTGTAACAGGAACACTAAGATTGCCCTGAATGGGGAACATGTGCAGATGCTGGGTGTGAAAGCACTGGTGGAAATTACGGGAGCAGGGCTATGAGAGTGGGAAGTGTTGGTGGAACACAGGTTAGCAGGTCATTGTGACTCCAGAGTGTCATGGTTTTCTCATCATCATCTCATCTCATCTCACCGTGTGGTTTCCCAGCCTGCCACTTGGTCAAATTTGTCTCCAAGCCTGTTTTCAGCACCCTCAACCTCAGTCTGCTGTCTACTGCTGCAGGAAAGTGAGTCAGCTTGGTCTGGTACCTTGGACACGTCAAACCATCCCGTCTGTCATCTTTGGTGGCACATTCGTCAGTCATACGTGGCCGGACTCACAGGGACATGGATGTGTGAGGAGCCTGCCAAGTCCAGACAGCTCCTGCCTGTGCTTCACCCACCCCTTCCCCAGCATCCATGAGCAGCAGTGCAGGATGGCAGCAATCCCAGCAAAGGGGAAAGAGAGACACAGAGAAGCAAAGGGATGTGTCAGGGCCTGTACCGCTGCAAAGGGAAAGCTGTGGGCTGAGCTGTGATGGCTGCAGAGGGACTGCAGGGTGTGGGCTGGGTTGGAGCAGAGAGGCACCCACATGTGGTTTTATCCTGGCCCAGTTTTGCTGATGCTTAGTAACACAGTGTTTTAGTGAAGCAAAAGGCTCTAAGCATAAGAGATCTTTCAGTGCCTTCTATCCCACTCCTTCTGAAAGGTCTGACTCACTAAGTTCAGTCTGTTGAGTTGTGGTGATGGTGATATCCTGGAGCACTTAAGAGCCCTGGGCCTGGAATAAGCTCTTCACCTGGTGCAGGGAGTCTTCTCACTTCCCTCACTGAATTCCTCTTCTGGACCTCTACAAGGCCACCATGTTGGGCAGCGGTTTCTCATGTCTAAATGTTTCTCCCCCACAGAGGAGCCCAGTGGCTGCAGCTGTGGTTATCCAGCAGCCACGAATGCGCCAGCACCAGCAATGCCTTGCTCTTGCTCTTCCTCTGCCTGCATGAGGTGTCATCCATAAGCCTTTGCCTGGAGTCAGCAGAGCCCTTCTGTGGGGATGTAATGTTTCGGAGAAGAGCTTCCAGCCAATGCAGTGACACTGTTCCTGTCCTAAACGGCACCAGCTAAGCCAGCAAATCTCTTTTTATGTCTATATGGCTGCTGGAATAATGCCAGGAGGATGTCAGTTCTACACCACTGGAACATAATAATAATATAAGCCAAACTCCACCATACCAACATCATCGTGAGCTTCTAAAACTCTTGGTGAAGGTTACCAGTCAATTCTTGCATCCATGGATAACACAGTAGTATTTAAGCTCCACGGCATTTGGAAGTGCAATGTAGCAACAGAACCAGTTCCCTAATGAGTTGCTGCAAGTGATGGGAAGGAGTTGGGAAGGACAGGTGAGGAGCCTGGACTTAGGACAGCACTGTGCTCTGCGTGGTTATGTGCTGGTGGTGTCCTGGTTGCATGAAGAAAGCCCCATCACTCTGGGCAGTGCTGCAAGCAGATCACAGTGGCTGTGTGCCTCGCTGACCTGCTGAGCAGGCAGCCAGCATAGCTGGTGTGACCCATGGCTCTTCCTGCTGCCATGGCTGCAGAGTCCACTGCTCTGTATTTCTGTGATGCAGATATTCTAGATGTGTGTGCCAGCCATGCTCATTCTCTATTGTCATGTGACTTCTAGGCAAAATCTCATGAAGCACTACTTCTAGGTTTTTGTCTTCTAGGTTTTGGTCTGAGGAAAAAAAAGAAGAGTTGGTCATATCCTGTTCCCTCTTATTTCAGAGTATCTTGTCATGGTATATCACTTGCCACATCCGGGCACTACTGCCCGTCAGGGCTCTGAGTACTTCTCTTCACAGGATGGTGTAGGACTCCGCACTCTTTACATAGAATTTCTTGACACAGCACTTCTTCCATTGTATCATGCTGTCTTTCTGCAGCATTTCGTCATGTTTCCAGCCTTGTGCACCTTTATAAAGCGAGCTGAACCCAGGAATCCCACATCAGGCCCAGTGAAGGACCCTTTGCAGCAGTCTAGCCTGACTCCTACAATTAATCTCCACCAAACAGGAACATGAAGTCCTCCACATCTGCCATTGCTGTTCTCATTGTGGCTGCTCTCTGCTACCAGGTCTCCTCAAGTCCACGTGAGTCCAAGTTCCCCACTCTGTAGGAACTCTCTTCTTGCTCTTTCTGCTGTACAAGTCCCAGTAATTCTTGTTGGCTCTCTCTTCTGAGCATCTGCTATAAGAAAGAAAAGGCACATCTTGCTGTTCTTTGCCTTGCTGAGGGAAGGGTGGCTGTGGTGGGAGACTGTGGTGGGAGCAGCACCTTCTTCAGTGCGGCCCTTCTGGTCCTGCAAGCCTGCTTCTCCCTGCTGGCACTGCTCCTGGTCTGGCTTTAATCAGAAAACCTCTCTTCTCTCCCAGTTGCTGTCAAGTTCCGTGGACCCTGCTGCTACAAATTCTTAAACAAAGCGCTTCCCCCAAGCAAGGTGATGATGTATGAGTACACAGGAAGCAGATGCCCCTACCATGGTGTGATGTGAGTATTTCTGCCCGGATCCCAGGGCTGCCCACTGAAAGATGGCAGCACCAAGAAACCCCACAGTGCGCCATGTCCTGGCAAGGGGCATAAGCCAGCTGGGCTCTGCCACATTAGGAAAATGATCTGGAAACTTTGCAGGGGCCAGTCTCACATCCCAAGAAGCTGACTTCTGGTCTTCCCTGTTATATCTGAGCAGGTCACCTCCACCAAGACAGAGGGTCCCGGGCAGTACAGTGTGCTGGGGAAGGCAGCTTGGGGGGGGAGTGGCTTTCTCCTCTAAGCAGCAAGGACATCTGAGATGATATTGAGCTCACCCCTGTGTGTCTGCAGGGCTGCTGTGCAGAGGTGTCAGCTTGGTGGGGTTCCCAGTGGCAAGGAGCATGCAGTTGCCCAGCCCTGCCCTCCCTTCTCCTCCACCCTTTAACTGTGTTTCCTTCTGCAGATTCACCACAGTTGAGGGGAAGATTTGCTGTGCAAAACCAGAAGAGAAGTGGGTTCAGGATATCCTGAACGTGGAGAAGCACAAGGATGGCAGCAAGTGAGCCGTGCTCCGATCCCTTCCAGCATCACACAGCTGCAGGCCTCTCATGGGCACCTCCCATCACAGTCCTGTCACCTCCTTGTCCGTGCATTTGGCAGACTGTTTGCAGACTGTTTTACAGACTCTGTTTATACTCTTATTTATTTACCTATTTAAGTGTATGCAAAAGCATTTTTGACTTCTTGGGGACAAATTTTTCACTGTAATTTGTACCGATTGTCTTTTGGTTGGCTTCATGTCATAAAAACAAAGGAAAGCTGCCCTTCGTCCAGCTGTCTCTCTGTCAGGCAGGGCTGGGGCCTGCAGGCTGCACCTGACCCCATTGCGGCCCCACGGCAGCAGGCCACGCCGGGGCTGGGCGGCACCAGCACCAACATCCCCTGTCACCGTAAGGCCTGCTGCCACCACAGCCAGCGGGAGCCCCGTCTGGTCCCACTGGGGCGGCCCACGTTGGGCACATTTGTCCCGTTTTCCCTGCAGGCCTTCGCTTTCACTTTCACCCTCCGGGCAGGGAAGGCCGCAGCCCTCAGGGCCGCCCCGCTGGTGCCACGCTCCGCCCACAGCTGCCGCTGCCCCGGCCGGGTGTCATCATCCAAGGCCACACGCAGCGCGGCTGCCAGGCCGCGGCGCCCACCATGGCCCTGTCCGAAGCCCTGGAGCGGCTGTACGAGGAGGCCATCTGCTCCATCTGCCTGGAGTACATGAGCGAGCCGGTCAGCGTCGACTGCGGGCACAACTTCTGCCGCAGCTGCATCGGGAAGCACTGCCAGGAGAAGGGGTTGTGGAACGACACGCCCTTCTCCTGCCCGCAATGCCGGGCACCCTGCCGTCGCAGCAGCCTGCGGCCCAACCGGCAGCTGGCCAACATCGTGGAGAGCATCCGACAGCTGGGGCTGCGGGGCGGCGTGGGGACGGGAACGGGGACGGGGACTGGGACCCCGCTTTGCCCCCTGCATGACGAGCGCCTCAAGCTGTTCTGCGAGGTGGACGAGCAGCCCATCTGCGTGGTGTGCCGGGAGTCCCAGCAGCACCGCTCGCACACCGTCTACCCCATCGAGGAGGCTGCGCAGGTGTACAAGGTATGGGCACCCCTCTGTGAACGGCCCCGGGCTCCGCTGCGGTGTGAGAATGGTGGCAAAGTGAGTGGCAGCCACTCTGCTGCGGGTGCCGGGGCTGAGGATGGACTTGCTGCCTCCTTATGCATGGGGCACTGTGCCCCCGTCAGCCTGTGTGCATGGGACAGCCTGGCTCCCTGCCCTGCAAAAAGTTGGGGCAGTGGGTGTGGAACTGCTGGCGCCCAAACACCGTGTCCCAGCGTCGTCCCAGCAATGTGGGAGGCAGTCCGCTTGCTCCCTGAACTGAAATAGCGAGGAAAATAGGGAAAGACCCGAGCTGTGTGGAGGGGGTTAATGCTGTGAGCAGAGTGAAGAGCACAGCTGCTGGGCATGGGTGCCAGAGATGGCACTGCCTGGCACAGGGCCGTGTCCCCCTGCTGCATGCTGGCACCAGCAGCTGTGAGCTCAGGGGCTGGGCAGAGCGTACAGGGTGGGAAGAGCCGACCTTGTTTCTGCTGTTTACAGGTCAAACTCCAGAAATCACTGGAGCAGCTTTCCAGGGATGTAGAGGATATGAAGAAGCGTGAGTCAGAGGCGAAGATGAAAACCCAAGAGTGCAAGGCAGGTGCTCGGTTAATTTGTGAAAGAATGAGCTTACATAACATCAGGAATTTAAAAAATCCGGAATGGTCTGGGGCTGTGAATTCAGTATAGTCCTCAGGATGGGACATGCCCCATGTCCTGCTGCGGTAGGGAGGACTCACATTTGCCAGGGAGCCTGAGCCACCACAGCTGGCAGAGCCACAAGCACGGTGCCAGAAACCAGCATCAGTGAGTGTGGAAACTGCAGTGAATGTGGTTCTGAACAAGTTAAAAAGCCCCGCAATGCTTGGGGAAAAGAAAGCAGCATTCCAGCTCCAAGGAAATCGTGGGGGCTTGTGAGCCAATTCAACAAATAGATGCTTTCTGTTTGCATTTCGCTTGAGTGAAAAGCAGGTGAGACACACAATAAGCTCTGCTCCACAGTGCTAGAACTGAAATTATTTTCATTACAAAAATAGAAATGAATTACTGCTCCTCTGCTTTACCCTAGGCAGTCCCGAGGGCAGAACAGCAGCAAAACAGAGGCAGTTTAGGTCTAGAAGGAAACATAACTGCAGAAAAGGAAATGAAACTTCTGGCTGGAGCTTTCCCTTGCTGACCTGATGATTAATCGACTTTGGCAGGGAAAACAGTTTTCTCAGTGCTCTCCCAGTTATCTGTGTGGGCTGTCACTACTGATGGAGTCTGGGGGTGCTGCAGTGCACCCACCATCCCCCTCAGGCACTGAGTTGTGACAGAGCTTTGTCCCACCCCCGCCTGCCTGAGTCAGGGCTGTGGGGTCACAGCCAGGCTGCCCCCGGCTTCTATCCTGCTTAAGTAAAAATAAAAAAATGTCTCCAGCAAGTGCTTGCAGTCCTGGCTTATCAAGAGTACATGAGTCAGGTCCAAGAAATCGTGCTTAGATGAAGAGGAAATGCACTTTGATTTCCTCTCATTTACCCTCTGGGCTTTGAGGCTTCCTGATCCTAGTTAACCCCAGCATGTTTTTCTGGAGTTGGTTAACTTTCATGCTTTAGGTTTTGAGCCAGATGCCAAATATTAAGTGTTGGGAAAAAATTTTCTCAAGCACTGCACCCCCCACCTGTCACTGCTGCTCTCACCTCCATGTTCAGCGAGAACTCTCAGAGACCCAGGAAGTCCTGCCTGGTTTCTTCCAGTCCTTACCCACCCCCACCCCTGGGTGCTGTCACGTTTTAGCAAGATTGCCAATGCAGAGCTCACCCTGAGCCTAGCACGCAGGCAAGTTGATTTTATCTCCTGATAAAATTCTGCCCCAAACCCCACCTGACACCTGACCCAAACCCCTCCATAGACCCCTGTGCTGCACTGAGATATCTGTGGGCATCGGAGATCTAGCTGGTCATGGCTATCCTGTTGGAAAACAGAGGATGTCAAGTGGGAACTCTGGCTAGATCAAAGCACGGCATTTATCCCTTGGCTCTTCTTTTAAATAAACACACTTAGACAAAAATGCAGCAGTTTCCTGCATGTCGGGCATAGCGCTGGGCTCTGACTCAGCTGCCTGGCTAACATGGCCTCCCTTCACTCTGTGCATCTTTCCTATCACAAGGAGAAAGTGAAGAGAAAGCGGGAGACGATTGTGTGTGAGTTTGGGAAGCTGCATCAGCTGCTGGCTGATGAGGAGAAGCTGCTGCTTCAGAAGCTGGAGGAGGAGGAGACACAGATTCTGGTGTCGATCTCTGAAAACCTGGCCAGGGTGACAGAGCAGAAGTGCTTGCTGGTTGAGCTGATCCTGGAGATAAAGGAGAAGATGCAGCAGCCAGCTGAGGGGCTGCTCAAGGTCAGGCTCTGCCCCTAGCCCTCTCATTGTCCCCAGTCTCAGCCCCAAGGCCTCTGCTGTGTGGCCAAGTGGTTGGGGCCAGGCTGGAGTGACATACCCAGAATGGCTTTTCTCTTCTAGGACATGAGATGCATCCTGAACAGGTGGGTACCTGTGCTCCTTCCTCTTACAGTCCCAGCTGCCTCCTGGCTCTCAGTGCCTCCGTCTCCCAGCCCAGTGTTCCGTATGTCCTCTAGAGACAGAGTGCCCTGGGGCTGACAAGACTGGGGTCTGAAAGCTGAGTGGCTGCAGAACCCTCCCCTTCCAGGGCCTCAGAGCTGAGGTCTTGTCTGGCCTTGTGGGGTGTGAGATGTGAGATCTGTCCCCTCCTAAGGGCCATGCTGCCAGGTTGGCCTGTCTCCTTTGTCTCCCAGGCACCCCTACTTGGCAGTGGCTCTGCACTTCCCTGAGATCCATTTCTTGTGCACCAGTTCACTCTGGAGCAAAGGTCCCATCATATTTGCTACCAAGTAGTCATCCCTGGAGCTTTGTCATGGCTGAGGAGTTCGAGGGAGGGAATGCATCTGTGCAGCCAGGTGAAAGGCATCAGAAAGCCCCATGATGCTGCAGAAGAGTTGTTGTGCAGTGGGCACTGAATATGGTCCCCAGTATTGCTCTCCTTTCAGGTGTGAAACAATGAAGTTTCAGGCCCCCAAGCCTGTGTCTGTGAACTTGAAAGAGGACTACAGCATCCCAGAGCGCTGCGTGGGTATGAGACGCATGCTGAGGAAGTTCAAAGGTGAGGATCTGCTTCCAGCTCCCTGTGCATGTGGTCATGGTCCCCCTGCCCTGGGACATGGGGAAGTGTTGGGTAGTGTCCCTGACACGCAGGTGGGCTGCTGGTTGGGGTGGGATCCTGGCTGAAGCCTTTGGCCCCAGCAGGCTCTGCAAGAGACTGTGTAGGAGTCCATCCAGATTCAGGCTCCTCTTTAATGACATGACTTCAGAGCAGACCCTATTTCAGACCAGGTTTTTTTTGTTAGCACCAGTGCTGTGGGCTTTTTTTTCCTCTAACACTACACTGAAGTTAGAGAGTTTTCTTCCCAGATTTTGGATGACATTCCCAGTTTGCGTACAGGCTGGTTCCAATGGTTAGAGAGCTTTCTCTTTCTATTCTCGGGTTGGAAGGGCATTGCTCACAAACTCTTGTTTTCAATGTTACTTATTAAGCTATATTCTGAATGCCAGGCTGCCCTGGTTGTTCCCATTCTGCAGCCACATGCCAACTTGCTTTGACATGGTTTACAGCTGAAATGATTTTTATGAATCACACTTCCCCACGCCAGCAGCATCAAGTGATGTGCAAGGCATAAGGCAGTTACGCATAGCTGGCAGCAGGGACTGGGGCTCTACAGCATCTCAGTGACAGACTCACAAAGTCCATTTGTCCTCCTTCCTTCTCTCCCACCAGTGGATGTGACTCTGGACCCTGAGACTGCTCAACTTGAGCTCATCCTGTCTGAGGACCGCAAGAGCGTGCGGCGCGGGAGCAGGAAGCTGTTCCTGGTGTTATTTGACAGCCCCAAGAGGTTCAGCTGTGCTCCAGTGGTGCTGGGGCTGCAGTCCTTCTTCTCGGGCCGCAGCTACTGGGAGGTGCAGGTGGGAGACAAGCCGGAGTGGGGCCTGGGGCTGTGCAAGGAGGCTGCCTGCCGGAAAGGCAACATCGTCTTCTCCCCGCAAAATGGCTACTGGGTGCTGCGGCTGCAGAATGGTGTCTACGAGGCCCTTACCTGCCCTGTCTCCTGTCTGACCCCGAGCATCAGGCCCCGGTGCATTGGCATATTCCTGGACTATGAGGAAGGAGAAATCTCCTTTTATAGTGTGTCCGACCGCTCCCACCTTTACACCTTCACTGACAAGTTCTCAGGGAAACTCCGGCCTTTCTTCTACCTGGGCTCCCTTATGGGGGGCAAAAATGCAGAGCCCTTGGTGATCTCCTGGATGAGGGACACGCAGGGGAGCAGCTGTGTCGTCCTGTGACAGGGACAGGCAGAACTGTGGGGGCACAACGAGCTGTTCAGGTGAGCAGGAGGTGCTGGCTGGCAGTTGCTATGTGCGTAGCATGGAGTGGGGACTCAGCCAGGATCATGCTGGGATTGTAGCACCTGTTGTCCACTGGTGCTTTACTGCTCATCCACAGGCTTCTGTTGGTGGGGGCTCACAGCCTGCTGCGCTGTGATGCTTTGGGTATGAGTTGTACTGACACGAGGCAATAAACAGATGATCTGGTGAGCCCTGAGCAGTTAGCTGTGCATTTCTGTGGTGCATCCATCCCTGCTGGTTAACCCCAAACCTTGGCTAACACCCAGCATCTCAGTGCTGAATTTTGGAACATGGAGAAAAGGCCCTTGTGCACTCACTGGCTTTTAAGGAGCAAGAAGCCCTGCTACTCTCAACCCCAGAGGATCACGTGTATTGTCCAAAGAGTGCTGTGCTGCTGGCCATGGCCCAGGGAGTACTTCCACAGCAGTGTTCTCCCAGGTGGCAGCTCTCTGGTCCTTCAGCTCAGCTGCTGCATCAGCCAGTGATGCTCACTGAAAGCACCCAGAGGCTGGAGGTGCTGCCCAGCAGCTATGTCCTGTGCTGTGGGGACAAAAATAATGAAGTATTTTAATTTAGTGACTGATTCAATGAGAATAAAATAAGATTTGATAAGGAATGGTCTCAAATGTTTGGTACGGTTTCTCTGGGGGTGTCTAGCTGGAGATTAGGAGGCTCCTAGTGAAAAATGGCCCTGGATACAACTCCGCAATTCCTCTCAGCTGGTTTTTGGTACTTCTTTTTTTGAGTCCCACCCAGCTCCCCATGGCTGCAGGATCTCTCTTTTGGGGCTGCACAGCAGAGAGGAGAGCACATCTACAAGAGGCTAGTCCCAGATCTGCCACATCCCAGGAAGGGCCTTGGTGGATTCTGCACCTCTTTCTGACCTCCAGGAGGATCTTAAAGATAGAGTGTATGAAAAACTATAGAAAATATATGACTTTGAGGGCTTGGTAGAGGACTGAAAGCTGAGGCAGCTGAGCACAGCCAGGGAAACTGCTGTGTAGGGTGGCAGATGGGAAGAGACCGGGTTGAACATCACCAAGATGACAGGAGATGGTGACGTTGAAGCTTACTGGAAAGCAAGAGCAATGTCACTGCAGCAAGGTGCCGGATGAGGAGCACTACTGCAGGGCAGGAGGGATGAACAGTTATTTCAGATGAAACAGGAGGAAACGCAATCAGACAGAGATCTTGCAAATACGCAAGGGTGCAATGAGGGAACAAGTGAATGGCTGAGCAGAAAGGATGTGAGCTCACTCTGTCACAACATCCAGCATGTTTCTAGAAGTTATGAATCTGCATCTCCCTGGAAGGAGGGTAAAGGTCCAAGGCATGAGATATCTCTGAATATGCCATGCAGCTTTCCATTTCATGGCATCTCTGCATCACCTGCAGTAAGAAACCACTTTGGGTTGACACCTTTGTCCTGAGATGTCCAGACCAGACTGCCATGGGTAGAGAGAAAATTGGGAGCACTGGGACCTGGCTTTTAGACCTCCCTGCTGACTCAGTGCCACAGCTATTTCCAAAGCTGCTTGCAGACTGGTTTTCTAAGTCATGGAAGTTGAACTTGCTCAAGTCCTCTGTGGGAGCACTTCTGCTTATAGACTCATGGAATCATCTCAACTGGAAAATACCTTCAAGATCACGAAGTCCAACTGTCAGCCTGACCTACCCAGTCCCATCACTAAGCCATGTCCCTCAGTGCCTCATCCACGCATCCCTTCAGCACCTCCCAGGGATGGGGACTCCTCCACTTCCCTGGGCAGCCTGTTCCAATGCCTGACCACCCTCTCTATGAGGAAAGCGTTCCTAATGTACAATCTAAATCTCTTCTGGTGCAACTTGAGACCATTTCCTTGCTTTTCCTTCCTTATGATCTGGCTTTGGCCCCCACAGAGCTCCTGCCCATCAAAGACCACTCCTGCTCAACCCACCAGCCTCAGACATGTGGAAAGTGTGGTCTGACCTGAGCAGTTGAATCTTCCTGCAGCTTCTGCTCCCAGGAAAACTGCACCAAGCAGCTTAGTGAACCTCATGCTTGGGCATGGGTTATTTATTAATAAGAGGCAGATCTATGTGATCACAATCACACCATTTCCCTTTGATTTTTATATGACCAAGGAAGATGGGTATATACATATGCATGTATGTGTGTTCTCTGGGGACATTTTGAATTGAGAATATCTTTCTGACATGTGCCTGCTCCTAGTGAAGGCACCCTAAAGATGTCATGTCACCAGAATGGGCACATCTAGATCTGTGTGATCACAGATCTGCTGAGCAATCTGTGCATTAATCACAGTGGCTTTGGGAGCTGATTGTCCCCGGTAGGATTCTCTGCACTCAAATTTACAGACCGGCAGTTCTAGAGATGTGTTCTCTCAAAAAACACCCTGATCTCCAGCTCCTCGTGTGTCTTTCTACCTCAAAATGCCCATGGAGATTTTAACTTGGTTCCCGTTTAGGCTTTCAAATGGTTTTCATAAGAACTTTCATGAAACATATAGTAGACTTTCTTTTAAATAATGCAGTTCAATATTACTCAAAGAAAATACGATGCTTTGTTGCATTTCCAAAACGCGCCAGAGCACGAAAAGCATCGGCTCTCAAGAAATGTACTGTACATTGCACAGAACATGTGGTAAATACCACATTCTGTTTGCAGGATGAGCAAACAGAGCAGCAAATTCTTCAGCATCTTGCAAATTCTGAAACCACTGAGGCTATCGCTCTTGTCTGGGTTTGTCTGAGCCCAAGCAGAGCTGTGACCCTGATGAGCCACTCTGCTGTGGGCTGCATCTTGCCCTTGCTCTGAGCCATCTCGATGCCAGGAACGCTGCTTCTGGGTTCTGCTGGCAGCTGTGGGCTGCGATCACCTTCGCTTTGCTGGTGCAGACTCACAGGCGTGTGCCAGGGGTGTGGGTTAGCGGAGTGCTGCGCTCCTCGCATGCACTGAGCTGTCACACGTGGGTGGGTGTAAAGAACGACATGAGCAATTCAGGACTCCCTGCAGGCTCCCAGAATAGTGGTGTGGGTTAGCTGAGGTACGCAGAGTAGGTGTCTGCTGTGGGTGGCTCCAGCATGACCCAGGAGCTAAGGATGTTGGTGCATGCTGTTGTTTGCAATGGACTCACACAGTACGTGGGCTGCTGGTGCTGGTAGCTGACCCTCAGTGAGGACCCCACAGCTGTGCGACTGCTCCTGGTGCTGTGAGGTCTGGGGAGCTGCAACCATGAGGGACTGTGGACTGAATCCCTGCTGTCAGTCTCCCTGTCCTGGATAGGGGCTCCTGTCTCCTGCTCCTGGAGTGAGGGCAGCTGTTGGTGCCCAGCTTTGTGCCAGGCTCAGCCTCTGGATGAAGGAACAGACTGCAGGACACAGGCAGGGTGTTGGCTGGTACATGGAGGCCAAGGTTTTCTCTCATCCTTGAGGGTGTTGAAATGGTGCTAGGTAAGATCATGGAGCAGATCCTCCCGGAAGCTATGCTAAGGCACAAGGAAGGCAGGAAAGTGATATAAGGCAGTCAATATGGCTTCACCAGGTCCTGCCTGGCCAACCTATGGATTTCTGTGATGGCATAATTGCATCGATGGGCAAGGGAAGTGTCACTGATGCCATCTATCCAAACTTTGGTAAGGCCTTTGTCAGGGTCCAATACAACATCCTCCTCTCCGAATTGAAAAGGTATGAATTTGGTGGGCAGACTTTTTGATGGAAGAGGCACTGCTTGCCAGACTGGACTCAGAGAGTGACGGTCAGTGGCTCAGTGTCCAGATGGAGATCAGTGACGAGTGGTGTCCCTCAGGGATCAGTGCTGGTACCAGTGCTCTTTAATATCTCCTTGATGGCATTGACAGCAGAATCAAATGCACCCTGAGCAGTTCGTGGATGACACCAAGCTGAGTGGTGCTGTTGGTGTATCTGAGGGATAAGATGCCATCCAGAGAGGCCTGAACAGACTGAGCAGCATCTCTAGGAGAAGCTCATGAAGTTCAACAAATGCAGTGCAACTGTACCGGTGTCACAGTAACTTCCACTATCAACACAAGCTGAGGAACAAATTATAGAGCACAGCCCTTCCAGAAAGGACCTGGGTTCTCCAGGACCCAAACAAATTGCTTGGGATGTGCTATGGGCACTGGAGGTCCAGGCACAGTAGAACTCAGACCTTCATTTCTCACACAACTGTGTGTGTCCAGAGCTCACTGCAGTCAGTTGGTGGGCTCCATCTTCACCAGCTACTTGGGTATGGGTCTGCCAGAGGGGCTGGGGGGGATGTGCAGCACACTGCTTCAGACCTGTACAGAGATGGACAGATTTTGGTGGCACAGGGGAAAAACAACTGTTCTCAGGAGAGACATGCACTTGCTAAGCGTCATGTCCTAGCTACTTGAGTGTTACCAAATAATTCTGAAAATTTGGCAGTGAAGCATGTTTTTTTCATTCTCAGCTCCGGGAATGGCTGATCCATTTTAGCTGCAGCTCCCAGAAAACTTCCCTTGAAACAACCGGCAGGTAACATTTGACCAAGCTGGTCTCCTAGGACCAGGTGACCACCTGGTGGATGAGGATGTGATCCACCCAGACTACAAAGCCTTTAACTCCATCTCCCATAGCATTCTGCTGGGGAAGCTGCAGCCTGTGGCTGGTACAGATGTGCACTTTGCTGGGAAAAAACACAGCTGGAGGGCTGGGTCCAGAGCGTGGTGGTGAACGGAGGTCCATCCAGCTGACGGCCGTCACCAGGGGTGTTCCCCAGGGGTTGGTATTGGGGCTGGATCTGTTCAGTATTTTTATTGATAATCTGGATGAGGGTACTGAGTGCACCCACAGTAAATTTGCAGACAACACCAAGTTGGAGGGAAGAGTCCATCTGTGTGAGGGTAGGAAGGCCCTACAGAGGGATGTGGACAGGCTGACCGATGGGCTGAGGCCAATGGGATGAGCTGCAACAGCACCAAGTGCTCAGTCCTGTGCTTGGGTCACAGCAAGTCCACGCAGCTCTATGGGCTTGGGGCAGGGTGGCTGGAAGCTGCGTGGAGGAAAACATTATGGCACTGAGGGACATGGTTAGAGGGCATGGTGGGATGGGTTGATGTTGGGCTTGATGATCCTGGTCATCTTTTCCAACCTTAATAATTTTATGATTTCAACCCCTGAAGACTGAATGGAATTTAATTGGCTGCCAGTAGTCATACACCAGCAGTAACTAAATAACTTAAAATGAGTGATCCAAACTACCTGCATCTGTGCTCCTCTCACATCTCCTCCTTGCTCTTTTTCTTTTTCTTTTTCTTTTTCTTTTTCTTTTTCTTTTTCTTTTTCTTTT
>JAOWBP010004513.1:4008345-4019026 GCA_028571105.1 Tragopan temminckii | reverse complement strand
CGTGGGATGGGAGGGGGTGCTCCTCTGCCCGAGCCCTGCCCCGGGGCTACGGGACGGGGAGCAGGCGGGCGGGACGGAACGCAGCAGCAGGTCGGTGTCTTTGTTTTTCTGCCGAGAAGCGCTTTAGCGGCTTCACATGGGAGGCACGAAAGAAACCCAAACAACTCCGCTCTCATTCTATAAATTCCCTTAAAGCAAACCCAAAGCAGGGAGAAGGAAAAGCGTCTCAGCACTGAAACGCAGCTGGTCCAGCGCAGAAGGTTCCCAGCCCTGGGGAAGAGATGCTGCGTGGTGCCGGCAGCGGGCTAATGGGGCTGCGGGCTAATGGGGCTGCGGGCTGCTGTGCTCTGCTCACACCTCAGCCGCGCACGAAGGGGCTCAGCCGCCCAGTTTTCACACCTTATCCTCATCTTTCACCAGTTGCCCTCACCCTGTAGATACCTGGTGACGTGAAAAAAGTCCCAAAGAGCAAATCCTCACTTTCAATCAACCTAGTTCCTATGGGAGAAGGTGCTCTGGTTCCTGTTCCTCGTCCCAGCCCATAGGTACGCACAAGGCCACGCTCTGGGTGTAAGCACCCATCCCCATTGCAGGCACCTGTCCCCATCCCCATCCCAGCACATCCTTACAGCACGTGTGGCAGGAGCCATGTGTCAGGTCTCTATGATACCAGCCACAGCTCTGGCAAAGGAGGCAAAGCCTGGATGGAGCAATGTGGGGTGAGAAAGGGAGCTAGGTCTGCTCCCTCCTATCTGCAGCGCCCTGCTTTCAGCAGTACCATTTATTGCATTTGGGATAAAGCCCACCATCTGCCCCAAGAAAACCTCGGTAACTTGTGCATAGATGTTATGAATGAAGACTGGCCATCTGAGATGTGAGAAAATGCTGCATCCACTGCAGCCCCTTCTGGGAACACAGCATGAAAATGGAAGCTGCACGGAAGACGTATGGCATGTGGAACATGCATGGGAGCTGCATGGAAAATGAAACATGGGAGATGGACGGAAGATGGGAATGTCAGTCCCCACCATGCAGCCCTGCTGTACATGGCACCGCCGCCCTGCTGTCCCCCTGAGTTAACGAGATCCAGGATTAATTAACTCAGCACCAGCTGGGCTCAGCATTACTCTGAACCAGACCTGGCAGTGCCTGGCTTGCTGCTCTGGCTCCATGGCGCAAAGCTCCTCCTGCGGATGCAGAGCACCACGAGGCCCCAGCCCTGCGGTTAGCACCTCCCAGCCGGGCTTTAATGCCTCATTTACCCACGCAGAAACCTTAAGGTAAGTGTGCTATGAGCACACCCTAGGGCAAAGCGGAAAACAAAGAGAACCGGGAGAAAAGCCCAGTTCTGTTCTCCACCACGACATGCATGTGAATTTTCCTACTCTGCCACCTGCATAGGGATTACATAGCTTTTAAAATAATTTGCAGGATCCCCAGCATTTCACAGCAAACCCAATCTGCCATTTACCATTAACCTCATCTGGTTTCATCTCACCCAGCTCCGAGAGGAGGCAGGGACCCAGCAGAACAGTGCTGGATCGGTCCTGGGTGAGCTCCTGCCATGGGTGCTGCCATCAGGGGTGGCATGAGTTGGTGCCATGAAAGACATTCCTGTATGGAGCTGCTGGAGCCTGTGTCCAGGTCAAGTCCCCTCCTGTGCCAGCACAGCACGGACAGCAGAACCACCTGGGCATGGAGAGACCCAGCTCTGGAGCTGCATGGCAAAGAGGTCTCTGAGGAATCTCTTAGCCTAAAGGGCAGGCACAGGAGACAGGGCAGGGAAAATAGCAGCCAACTTCCACCGAAATGAAGGGAGTGAGGCACAAACATGTCAGCAAATGGGGCTGTGCGTCACTGCAGTCAGTTTGACAGGGTCAGTCCAGCACTGATCTACGAGTCGCTGTGTTTGCATGTTTTGACATTTCTTATTTCTCTCTGAGCTCACGCTCCAAGGGGAGATGCAGCAAATCTGGGCCCACCCTGCGATGAGAACCGTTTGTGTCTCAGAGTTCACTGGTCTCTTTTTCTCCCCCACTGCCCTTTTTACCAGGTCTAAAAATACTCCAAAACCTTTTAAAGCCTCTTCCCTTGCAGCCTCCTCCCTGCTCCATGACTAATGATGTCTGGAGCTCCCTCCTGATACCTCCACATTCCCCAGGGAGGACAGAGCTGGAGCAGCTTTTGGGCACCCCAGGGCCTCACAGTGCACCCACAACAGGATTATCCCTGTGTGCACTTTGATGTCCCATTGCTTGGGATGTCCTCTTTTCCCCACTCCTGCTTGGAAAGGGTTGGAGCCAATTTGCACACCTGATCCCCTGTGTGAGGGCAACGTATGCCGTCCCTGTGCTGGGAGTTATCTCCTCAGTGATCTCTCCTCGAGGGATGCAATGTTTTCCAGCTGCCTCAGCCTGGCGGAGCCACCCAACCCAACACTCGTGCAGAGTTGGCGGCTCCTGGACATGCCAGGGCCTGGAAGGGTTTGCAGATGCTCAACCTAACCCTTTGCAGAGCCCCATGCATAATGCAGAGCTGTAAGGGCACTGACAAGCACTGAACACATAGGAAACCATTTGCTTTCTGCTTTGTAGGCTTTAGGCATTCTAAGCACCAGTCCTGTTCTCACGGCTCTGCACAGCAGCCCGTGCTGCAGGGATGTGCTGAGCCATGCTGGGCTTCGGTTCTGGTCTGCAGAGCTGGGGGCACTTTGTGCTGGGGTCATTGGCTGCACTGCACTATTCTGGAGCCATTTAGAGGAAAGCGTATGCCTGAAGTGGGTACAACCAAGGCTGAAGCAACTGCTTCCCAGTATCGAGTTCTGTGTGAGCCATGGTGTGGCACTTTAGGGCAGATTTCTAAGCTGTTCGGGTGCTCCAACACACCAGAAAATCTTGCCAGACTATTAATGCCCAAATACCTGCAAATCTTGATTTTTGTTAATACCCTATTTAGTGCAGGACTTAAAAGCTCAACTCATTAAAAAAAAAACCAAAAAGCTTTCTAATGCTGCAGTTCCCCGTGCATGTGAAAGTGAGAGCACAAAGCTGAGGGGCCAAGAGTGGGCAGTCCGGGCTGCAGGGAGGGGGGGCCGCACCATGCTCTGTTGCGCTGTCAATATATGGATTGTCTTCAAAAATTAAATAATACAGCCACGGTTCCTGCCCCTGTTATTGATAACGTGTTATTTTTAGCTACCGGTTCCATCGATGTCTGCTCATGTTCCAGTGCCTGCAGCCGGGGCCGGTGTGGGGTGAGCAGGAGCTCAGCAGCTGCAAAGCAACCAGCTGAAAAATGCACGAGAGAGAGATGGGAAGGACAGCCAGTGCCTGCTCTGTGGGATCCCATCTCTGCAGGGCTGCTCTGCGGGACTGGGGCAGGTGCAAACCATGCATCCCACTGGGCAACGGGCATGGAGCCTTGCTAGGGGCAGATGGGGCAGGCACTAGCTTATATGCTAGAGCCAAAAGGACAGCATTCAGTGGCATCAATACCACGTGGGTGTAACTGAATTGCAGCAGGAGGATGTGAAACCTCACGTCTAACCTCAGCTAATATTAAGTGGCCACTTGCTTAGCACTTGCAGATGTCTCCGCGTCCCTGCATCTCCACACGTACGTGCGGGCTCTCTGGAAAGCTCTTGTGACTCCAGCAGAGGCTGTTTTCCTTTACACGCATGCAGCCCGCTCTGCACAATGCACCACTTGAGTTTTGCACTTCCTTCTTGTGAGCTGATGCGACGACATAAGCACAACGCCCAGCAAAGGAAGCGGGGTCAGCAGAGTTCATCAGCGAGCTGCCCAAACACCAGTGCTGCGCTCAGTGCGTTCCCACTGCTCCCCTTGTCAGAGAGCTGGCACGAGTGGCCTGGTGCTCCTTCATCCCACCTCCAGGGTGCTCCTCTGACCCCTGGCTGCTCCTCTTTCCCAAGTGCTCCTCCATCACCTGGGTGATCATCCATCCTCCGGGAGCGACTCCATCCCCTGGGTGCTCCTCTTTCCCAAGTGCTCTTCCACCACTGAGTGCTCCTTCATCACCTGAGTTTTCCACACTGGATGCTCCTCCATCCCCCAGGTGCTCCTCCACCACTGGGTGCTCATCCATCCCCGGTTTCCCTTCGTGCCCCCAGGGTGTACTCAGCTAAATGCTCCCAGGCAGAAATCAATGGCTCCTACTTTCTCCTCACTTCTCCACTTTGCAGCCCTTCCATAACAGGATCGTTGCCATAAATTATTCAGCAAACAAGTCGATTAAATGTGGCTCCCGTTGAGTTCCTTTCAAAACTCTTAAGTTTTGCCTTGGAAGCATCAGCTTTATTTATAGGGAGCCAGGGCAGCAGGGCTAGCGCACGAGGAGCACCAGAGGCTGCAGAGGAAGCGGAGCCAAAGTACCTCCATCCCTCACGTCCTTGGATGCTTGGAGAGGCAGATGATGCCCCATGCCTGGCGGTGTTCAAGAGGCATTTGGACAATGCTCTCAATAACAGGCTTTAAATTTCTGTTAGCCCTAATGTTGGTCTCTATGATCTTTTGTAGGTCCCTTCCACCTCTGGCCATCAGCCAGAGGCCATGAAACCTGTGGGGGACAAGGCAAAGCAACTGGCTCCAGAATGATGGGTACAAACGGGTGTTCCCAGTAACAGTGATCTTGACACACTGCTACTTTTACAATGTAGATTTGCTGCTACCATCACCTCTGCCTTCCCTCTGTGAAAGTTAGAATTAGAGACCAGAGTGGGATCAGCTGATGGACAGACAACCTAGGTTCAGGTTAGAAAACCCCCTCACACTGCTGAGAGTGACAAGGCCAGGGCTGCCCAGGCTGCATTGAGGCCCCAGCGTGGTGACCCTGCGAGCAGCACTGACCTGTGCTCAGCACAGTCACAGAATGGTTGGGTAGGAAGGGACCTCAGAGCACCCTCAGTCCCATCCACAACCGTGGGCTGGGTGCCCCCCCAGCTCAGGCTGCCCACACCCTCCATGGCCTGGGGCACCTCCAGGGATGAGGAACCCACAGCTCTGGGCAGCAGGGCCAGTACCTCACAGCCTTCATAGAGAAGAATTTCCCCCTCACATCTAATTTTCTGATGGACTCACAGTGGGAGAATAGAAGAGCAGCCACATTCTGGTACCTAAGTGCATGTTCCAGGTGCTATTACAGAAGCAGAGGTGGCCACACTGTCCCTGCTCAATCTCTCTCGTGCTCAGGATACGTGTGTTTGTTTGCTACAAGTGGGGAAAGCAAAAGCATGTGGTGCCAAAGGGACGTCCGCCGGGACGCGGGTGGAGCAGGGCGTCCTCAGAGCCAATGCTGCGGTGGAAAAAACCCAGTGTTGGGAGGAAACAGCTCCTTCTGCCTGCCTGAGGCTTACGAGCGGGGCAATCGCAGGCACGAAAGGCTGCAAAGTTCCTTCCTGAGATCCAAATATTAGTTTTTACTCATTTTCCATTTCTGAAAACAAATGCTGCTGGCCTGGAGCGCACTACTGAGCCGTTTCACTTCCCAGCCCTAGAACAAAGGGCTGCACTGTGGTGCTCTTCCAGCCCTTGGACCGCTGCTGGAGAGGAACGGAGAAGGCAAAACCCTGCCCTGGGCGTGGAACATATGCCTGTGCCATCCAGCAGGATGTGGAAAATTGCACTTGAACTGCACACAGAGGAGCCGGAGCCATCAGGAGCCTCTCTGGAGGCAGAGAAGTCCCTGTGTGGCCACCATCATGCTACAGTACCGTGTGCAAGAACCCCACTGCGTTTCCCTGGGCTTTACACCAGGGATGCTGCAGTGAAGCCCTGAAATCTTCCAACTGCTTGAGATCATTATACTAATACACCCAATTTAATTATTTTTAAGCCATTCTGGACACTCCCAGACTGTGGCATAGAGCCATCCCAGCACAGGTCCTTGCTGCCTCCAGGGCATCCTTCCTGCAAGGGATGCACTTTGTCCAGAGGAGAGCCATGGGGACAAGGGAGATACAACACACTGTGAGGGCTCGACACCATGGGAGAGCAGCACACAGCACTGCTGTTGAGAAAATCCTTCACATTCGTTCAGGCAGTGGGGACTTGGAGCACATTTTTGGACGCTGGTTCCTGGCTGAGTGCAGACTCACCCATCCTAGAGGTGTGCAGAGCTGAGCACTGTCCTCACCCCTCATGGCTGCAAAGGGTGGAATTGCCCAGGGTTAGAGCAGTGAGCCCTGGCCAGGCTGTGCCTGGATGCAGTAAGCACAGCGCATGCCTTGCAGGCTAAAAGCAAATGGACATTTGGAGGCACTAAGACACCCAGAACTCACTTATCAGAAGAAAGGAGCTTGGCAGACTCCAATCCTCCATTATCTCTGATAGCAATCAGCAGCTCTTAACATCTCCACACTCAGCAAAATCTCCTTTTCCTTCTCCTGAGGGGAAGAGAAGGTGGAGATATAGAGAATAATTGATCCTGCAGCAGCAGAAAGGGGGGAGAAGGGTTAAAATCATAAACGATGCAATGCACACAGTGCGGCTGATTGCCATTTCCACGTGGTGGCTGATGAGCAGGAAGACTTGGCTCAGCTATGACTCGGGTGCATTCTTTTGGCAAAGTATAAGAGATGCAAAGTGGGGTGTCCCCATGGGCACCCCCAGCAGGACCCCGGGCAGAGCAGAGCCCCAGAAAAGACGAAAGAAGCCACGATGCAACAGGCACAGGGCGCCTTCCCCAGCTGGGCATTTGCAGCAAACTCGGACATCTCTGTTAAAAAAATAAAATGGGAATGCGTGAGACGATGCCTATTTCTAGCTGCGGCTCCTCCCCTGTGCATTTGGCCTCCCCAACGACTCAGTAATTCAAGGCACTGCTTTTGGAGCTATAAACAGAGTCCAAGTGGGACTGCCATTGCTGAGCAGACAAACAAGGGCAGAGCACGGGGTGAGCCTGTGGGGGCAGGGGGCTCTGCAGCAGCAGCAGCAGCAAAGGGACCCAGAAGCGTGTGTACCTTTGCACCCTCCAGACAAGTGTTTACCTCCACAAAAGCAGCCAGTCCTTGCTGGCTCTGTAGGAACATTTCATTCCCATTTGTGAAGTAAACAAAGTGCTTTTTGCTGGGAAAGCATGGGATCTCCATCAGGTTACAGACTGGGAACGACGCCACCAACAGAGGTCTTCCCAGGCAGCACAGAAGTCAAGGACTTCCTCTCCCCCCCTCCAGCCATGCCTTCTGACCTTCCCACATCACCAGAGGAAGGGCGACTTCTGATGAGAGCGCTTCTGGAGACTGTGGGATGTGACAAGGGATGTGATATGGGATGTGTCACGATGTCAGCACACTGCAGGTGCTGGTAATCGTCAGCATGGGTGATGGCAGCCACGTGGAGCTGGACTGCGAGGTCCTTGGGGGTCCCTTCCACACCAGGATACTCCAGGACTCGGGGCTGCCAGGAGGAATGGGGACAACCCTTGGGTGTGTGCAGCAGCGTGCTTTGTGCTTACAGAACCCTGTATGCTTGTCCACTTTATGTGAACACAATGACTGAAAAACACTATTTTCCAGCCAGCATCTGCTAATTAAAATAAAAAGCAATGCCATACACTCTCTAGAGAGCTCTGGGCTGCTTGCATAGAATAAAAGAGACAAATGTTAACAATAACAGCAAGTCTCCAGCCCTGCCCTGATGAGAGAAGCCTCTGCTCCCAATGGGTCTCTTTGTTTGCAGCAACTTGCCTCCTCGTTCTGCATGGTAAATATTTAATGTGCCATCTCTGGCAGCCCAGCTGCTGGGAGAAAAGTGCTTTTGGGTTTGTGTCTGTGGGCCATGAGGCAAAGCGAGAAGTAGGGGGTGAGAGCCATGGGGCCCAAAGGACACACCACAGCCCATGGCAACACTGGGTGCCTTGGGATGGATGTGCACACAAGTGTGGTCTGTGCAGGGAGCAATGCCATCAAACTGAGATGGAGTGTAAAACCGGGAAACAGTCAGGCTATGACAAAAGTAGAAGGCGAAATTATGAAAGTCCTGCAAAACAATGGTTGCAGCTCTGGTAATGAGAGAATGCAATGGTGCCTGCCTGTCCCAGCACCAAACCAGCACAGGGGCCTGAAGGCAAGGCAAGGATGGAATCAGCATGCACATGCTGAACCCCATGGGCAGGTGCAGACACAGCTGGAGGTGACACACCAGTGGGCACACTCACCTGGAGGTGTCCCTGGCTGGGCTCCCCAGGGCATGAGCCCAGAAACGCCTCCACCAAAGGAGGAACTGAAATTCTGCCGTTACAAAAGGAAGCTGCATGTGCTGGCACATAAAATATTAAATATCTGCACACAGCTTTGAGCCGGGAACTTTGCTTTCTGTGTGCAGACCGGGGGTAATTTACCTGCCACCCTGATCAGCCCGGAACAGCAAACAACACGCAGCCATGGCCAGCAGCCGTCAGGGATGCGCGCATCCGGGCCACAACCCCTCTGACTGCCTGCCCACTCCAGACACTCTGTCCCCAGGAAGTTTTCCTAGTTAGTGACTGGGCAAAACAAATCAGGGGACCAGGGCCTGGCCCTCCCTCTGCTTCTCGTGCTGCTGCATCACCCAGGCTGCGGCCATGGCAGCAGGACTGGGGTGTCCTGACTGCCCCAGCCAGATCCCTTTAGGATTGGGTGGGTTTAAATTGATTCTCTGCACCTATGCATAGCAGACATTGAGCTGTAAAACTGGAGTTGACCAGGGAGCACGGGATCTCGCTGTGTCTCAACACACCCAGATCCACCAGCACCTCCTTGTGCTGCCATCCACGGCCCCACCTGCTCCCTGCACCCACTTTCTGAGTCCAGCATCACAGAAAAACTTCAGTTATTTCTGCATGGATTTAAAAAAAAAACCCACCACCCCAGATTTCATTAAGGGAAAGACAGACCTCATGCAGCTAATTCAGGAGAAGAGAAACTATTTTTTTCACACAGGCGAAGCTGTGGCGATGGAAATAAGTTCCTAAGCAAGACTCACTGAAAGGAGCTGGGATGACTCATTTCTTCACTGCTGAAGCTGTATTCACTCCCAGGCACCTCTAATTCCTATTACAACAAAAGACACCGGGAGCATTGGGGATCACTCAGGACAAGGCACAAGAGCTCGATTTCCTGGAGATGAAAGAGCAGAGAATTAATCCCCTGTATCACCGGCTCCCCCAGGATGGGCTCAGCTGGCTTCATCCCTCACCCTCCACAGGCAGGAGCTATTTTTTCCTGTTCCTGCCAGTGTCAATATGTTTCTTTAAATATCTGTACAGAGAGGCTATATATATAGCAACACTGGGGCTTTGAAAGGAGCCTCATTTCCTGTGTAAGAACTGAAGTTCTTGGCAAAACTGCCAGTGGCTGCAGCATCTGAACCACAAAAATTGTTTTGTAAAAGCAAAGATGTCAGAAGCAAAATGGCATTTCCTCCATGAGGCCAAGTCACAACGGACCAGCTCCTGGGTGGGGAACGTCATGGTGCTCACTGCGATGCATGCAATGGGATTTGGAGTGCTCTGGGAACAGGGCTGCTCCCCACTCATGCCCACCTGCAGAATTGGCTGCAGGATGTAATGGACTAGGCTTGGTGCAGCAGAAGATTGGATTTGGGACAGCAAAAGGTGGTAGCAGAGCTCGGACAGCAATAGGTGGTAGCAGAGCTCGTACAGCAGAAGCTGGCACAGCACAGAGCTCCCAAGGGTTTGTTCTGGGAGCTCAATCACCACTTGTGGCTGCACTGATGTATTTCCATGAGGATTTCTCAGCCAGAAGTTGCTATTACTGCTGGTCCTGCACCAGCATGGGGCTGTAAGGACCCAGCACACTACAGCTGCATGCGAGGAAGGCGTAGCAGCTGCAGTGGGTGATCAGCAATCTCTGTTTCTCCTCACCAGGAACAACTTGCAGAGAAGATAAGTGCAAACTTTTCAGATTTCCTGGAAGAATTTTAAGCAAGAAACGTCCTCCCCTAACACTTGCCACAATCAGGAGAAAGCACAGAAGATGAATACCCAAGGACACCGATGGGCACAGGATGTGGTACAAAGCACACAACAGTCCCCTCTCCAATGCCGGGCACCACCTCCAGCAGCACCACTATCCCCAAGGCCACCACAATGAGGTCCCACATGGGTACAACAAGTACTCCTAACACAACTCTGCTCAAGCCCTGAAGCAGCAATGAGAACCACAGCCATGACAACAGCCCCGTCCTCAGCCAGACTGCAACCCAGAGGGAGAGTCTTAAGGCAGGCCAGGAGCATCCCCACAGCAAGCCACTCCTTGCTGCTGCACTGGACACCAACACCCATCGAGGAAGCCTCCACCATCACCCCTTTCCACGCACATTCACCCTTCTCCAGCTTTTGGTTTCCCAAAGGAGGGAAGAGACCATGCAGAAGCCCAGAGGCAGCTGGGCAGACATGCTCAGGGTGAGGCAGGACACTCTCCCACACAGTGAGCTTTCCAGATGATGCTCATCCCTATTCACAGTGCTGAATATGCTCCTGGAGCTGGCAAAGGCTGTGGGAGTGCCTGGGCAGTCGGCGGCACAGCAGAAGCACTGGGTGGCTTTGTGTCCTGCTGTGACGCCTGTGCTCAGCTCCATCTGTGCGGGTCCTCCGCACCCCACAGAAATCCTTCCTCCTTCTGACGTCATCTCAAGATCTTGGCTCACACAAGTGTCGAACATCT
>JAOWBP010004513.1:3984432-4006304 GCA_028571105.1 Tragopan temminckii | reverse complement strand
CGCCCCGCGGCCCCGCGCTGCCCCCCCCGCGGCGCCTCCCCCCGTCTCAGCCCGCGGCACCGGCGGAGGTTCGGGACGTGGAGGAGCGCCGCCCGGCCCCGCTCCCCACCCGCACATCTCCTGGCTCGGGCGCGCTGGGCCGAAGGCTTTATTTAGAAATCAAACCACGCGACGTTATCGTACAATGGAAAAACGCTCCCGCGGCGTCGCGCCCGTCCCCGCCGCCAGCCGCGTGCTGCGGGCGCTGCCGCCCCGCGCTCGGCCGAGTTACAAAAGGAAGAGAAAAGGAGAAGTTCTGAGAGCGCGGCGTGGCGTCCCCGCGTTCCCCCCCGGCGCTCCGGGCCCGGCTGGACGCAGCCCGGAGGCCTGAGGTAGCTGGGGGCCCCGCGCCCCGCAGCAGAGGGGTGGCTCGGCTCGTATTGCTTTGTGGGGCCGGGACGCGGAGGGGCGCGATGGCGCGGCCGGCCGCAAGGTCCTGCACGCGGTGCGGTGCCGTCACCCCTCTGCTGTCCGGGGTGGCCGCGGGGCCGTGCTCGGACGGGGGGGGATGTCGCCGCTCAGACCCCTCTGGTCCTCGCTCGGCCAGGCGGTGCCAAGGCGATGGCCGGCCGCCCCAGCACCCGCGGGGCTCCTGAACCGGCCCTCTCCTGAACCGGCCCAGACCCACGAGGCAGCCGGGCGTGCAGGCGGGCCGAGGGCATGGCCGTACTTGTGCGCCGTTCTGACCCCGCCACAGCGCGATGAGGGGTTGGGGTCAGAGCTTCCCCTGCCCTGTGAGCCCCCTGCTCCAAGGCACAAAGGTTCCCGGCTGGGGCTGGGTGCCCGGCCCCACAGCCACCCCTGCCTGGGGACAGAGGCGTGGCTGCGGCTTTGGGATGTGCTGGCTGCACCCTGACCCCTCTGTAGTGCCCTGGGCCACCCCGTGCCTGTGGAAGCAGATGTTGCCCAGCAGTGAGCCGAGCACCTTGCCCATGGTTTATTGCTGGCATGAACACAGTGATGTGTCGGGGCAGCCCAGCTCCTCTGCTCCAGGCACTGCTTCGCACAGGGCACGTTGGGGACAAGGGGCCTGGAGCCCAGGTGTCCGTCCTGCTGCTGCCACCAGCCCAGACCCTCCTCACTGCCGGCTGCCCCCCGGCACAGGGCTGTGAGCTCTGCAGGGCTCAGAGGGGGCAGCGGCTTTCCCCAGAGGAAGCTCAGCACCCCACAAATGAGCCCCAGGCAGCAACGCAGGCCCTGGTTCTCAAGGTGGCCAAAGGCACTCAGTGCCCCCACGTGGGCTGGGGCCATGGGAGCACCAGGCCTAGCACCAGAACCTGAGCTGGCCCAGCAGCACCAGCAGAGCTTGTCCTGGCCTTGCCGCATCCCCGCGGCCCCAGGCTCCTCACGGTGGGGGGGGGGGAAGCTGCACTGCACCAGTGAATATGTTAAGGCTGGAGAAGCAGCAAGAGGCGAAGGAAACCCGAACGCTCCCGATCCGCCAGAGCTGGGTCAAACAGTTCAGAGAAATCTGTGCAAAAACGAAACTAAAGGGTTAGAGACCACCCCAGAGACCCCTCCAAGCAGCTCTAATAAATACACGTGCAGTTTGCAGCTGGCGTGAGGCCGGGCAGCCCTCGCTCACAGCCCCAGGGGCTCCGTCGGCAGCGATGCGGCTCTTGGTCCTTCAGTGCTGGAGGCAGCTCTTGGGGAATGCGGAGGACGTGTGCTTCGGGGTGAATTTTGCACCAGTTTATTGTGTGTCTTCTGAAAAGGGCTGCACCAAGCTGCGTCCTGGCTGACCGAAGGGGTCTCTGCTGCTGGCTGCTCCTGCTGCAGAGGCTAATCAGTGCCTGGGAAGGAGATGGGCAGTCAGGGGCTGTAGGGCAACGAGCTCTGCCCGAGGGTCCCTCTGCTGCCCCAAGATCCGAGGCTTTATGGCATGGCTCAAGGGCAGCAGGACCCAGCAGTGTGCCCTCCTGCAGCACCCCTGGTACTCACCATCCTCCTCCCAGCCCTCCGCCACTCCTGCCAGCTCATAATGCTTCTTGCGCAGCTCCCCCAGCTTCTGCCGCTCTTTCTGCAGTTGGTTTTCCAGCTCCAACACTCGCACCTTCAGCACAAAGCACACACTGCTATTGTCACCCCACATCTCAGCAGCATCGCCATTGTCAACCAGTCCCAAGCCGAGCGTCCTGAGGTACGTCCCCCCACTGATGCTCTGGCAGCAAAAGGTCCCAAGAGGGGGCAGAGCACATTTGTGTGAGGCTGGGGAATGCTCAAGGAACAAATGGGTCCTTGGTAAGCCCAGCCTTCACCTTCATGCCCCGTTCTTCCCCTAAAAGCTGCTGTGGCCCGGGTGCTGGGCTCTTTCCATTTCTACATGCTCTGTGTGGACAGCAGACGGGCACAGTGCCTCCAGTCACGTGTTTGAGTAATGAGTATCTGCCCCGGGAGTGGGGGAATGGCACAGCTTTGGACACCCACTCATCAGCCCAAACATGCTGGATGTGCTGGGACTGTGTTTCCAAAGGCCCAGAGGAAGCTCTTACCTGAGAGTCCATTTCTTGGCGCTTGATCTGCGTTAGTGTCATGCTGGAGAAATCCATGCTATCTGCAGAGGAACAGTCATCACTGGGCCATTTCCGTAGCTCAACCTCCTGCCCAGCACCGCAGGCAGAACCCAGCCTGTGCTTGGCTACAGCCAGCCAAGTGCCACAAGCACAGCGGGAAGAGGTCTGGGTGCAGGCCCACAGTCCCACACTCACCTTTCTCCTCAATCTGTGACTTCCCAGACTTGGTGGAGGCCACCACGCTGGCCGTGGCCTGGTTGACGCTCCGAGAGGCTTGCTGCAGCTTGGACAGGTTGGTGCTGTCTTTGTCCGCCTTCACCTGCCAGGACCGAGAGGAGAGCTGTGCTCGTGGGGCACCACGACCCAACCGAGGACCTGGTGCAACACTGAGAGCCCCAGAGCACGGACAGGGGAACAGTATATCGGGCCCTTACCTTGGAGGCTGCCACCAGCTGCGCAGTGCTGGCTGCAATCTCGTGGGAGCAGACCATCAGCTCCTCAAATTTCCCTTTCCCTTGCACCACCAGGTCAGCAGCATCCCTGCAGGAAGACACGGAGGTGCTGGAGCACCCTTTGAACTGGCCCTGTGCTGCTACGTGCTCACCTCTTGCCCTTCTTGCCTTCAGTCCCCACCCCTTGGGGACAGCAGGACTCCACCACCCTCCACAGATCACAGTGATGCTCACACCATGACAGTGACACTTACACCATGACGGTTGCACCCCAGCCCACGGCCTTGGAGGCAGAGATGAGGCCCTCCGTCCAGCGGGAATTCTTGGCGTAGAACTCCTTGGGGGACGCTGCGCCCTGTGGGGGGGACAGGAACAATCACATGCTGGGAGCAAAGGGACATATCCACAACCCAGGGTGACAGGGCCCCAGACCTCAGCTCTTACGATTTTCTTCAGACTGTGGGTGGGAGTGACACCTAACCCTGTGTGTCATAGATTCCCCTATGTGCCATGCTTCCAGGATGAGGACTGCAAGGATGGCACTTGCACCCTCTGGGCACATCATGGAGACCCAGGGTGTGGTTCTGGGCTGCCATACTTGATGCTCACCCGTCCGCTCTCCACAATCTCCCGCTGCAGGTCCTTGGATGCCAGGACAAGCACCTGGATTGCCTGCATGAGGCCAGTGCATGAACCCAGGATCCTGCAAGATAAACCTCAGTGAGCTGTGGGGTGGGGAGACCCCAGAGCCTGGGGGCAGACACCCACCCTGCAACACTGCAGCTCACTGTGTCTCCTCAGCTCCTTCCTGCATCCCTGCACACTTTGTCCTCCTCTCTTCACGCTGGCGTTTAAACCAGCACCTTAACTCACGTGCCCCATCACCACTTACCTCTCATTCACTTCCAGTTTGACCCCGGTGTCACCAGCCCGGGCCTTGCTCAGCATCTCCTGGAAGAGGAGCAGAGCCGTGCTGAGCTGCCCACAGTGCCCAGCTGCCATGCTCGGCCTCGTGCAGATGGCACGGGGTGACCCTGTGGGGCAGCCCCAGCAGCACAGCTCACCTCGATCCGGGCAGCTGCAGTCTCAATGGCTGCCGATGTAGCCGCCATCTCCTTGTCCACCAGATCTCCCAGCTCCTCCTGCTCCACATCCAGCCCTCTGGGTCGCAGCTCCTGGGGACAGGATGGAGTGTCCAGGGGTGACACAGCCAGTGTCATCACCCTGCCTGCTCCACAAGGGCCACTGACCCCTATCCCCATTCCTCACTCACACTTGGGGTGATGCCCACACACCCACCTCCCCGATGGTGCTGATCCGGCGCAGGCAGTCGGTCACTGCTGTGCAGTCGGCACTTGCCACACTGCCCGGGTCTTGCAGGGAGCTGAGGTAGCTGATGGCCTCACTGCCACACTGCTTGCACGTCTCCAGCAGCCCTGTGCAGGCAGCAGGAGGGGTTGAGAGGGCTGTCTGTGGGAACAGGGACTCCCGGCCCCACAGAAGGCAACACTCACGGTCAGCGGGCTCCATTGGGGCCATGTGGGAGGTAGCACTGCCTTGCAGGATGGTGTCGCTGATGAGGTGGGCAAAGAGTGCCACGCAGGGCAGCAGGGTGCTCACGTCTGCAGGCACAGAGGGCGCATGGCTCAGCTGAAGCAGCCCAGAAGCCGTTTTGGCTCCTACATTTGCTTCCCCAACTCCCTTCTGGGCTCTGCAGTGCCTTGGCTGTGGGTCCCAGCCCCGGTCTGTCACCCTGCGTCATGCAGGAGCAGCTCCTCCCACACAGCCGAGCCCTGCCTCACCTGTGCGATTGGCAAGGTATTTGCTGTGTGCATCCTGCAGCCTCTCAATGCACTCAGAGGCTGCCGACGTCCTGGACAGGAGGTAATCTGCACGCATGAAGAGACAGGACTCAAACATAGGACAACACCTTGCCACGGCCGGGCTGTCCCAGGGGAAATCAGGTTAGAGTTAGGGACATTCTTTGGGACATGCTGCCTTCAGCAGGCACTGGGGATCTCACCTGCTGAGCCAGTGCAACTGATGTGAGCGGGGTCCTCAAGGCGGCTGAGGGCATCCTGCACCATGCGTTCTGCCTCCCGCACGCTGCTCTGCAGCAGAGCAAACTGCTCCTCGACCCGGCGCTGCTGCAGGCTCCGCTCTGCACTCTCCTGCTGGGACAGCACTAGCGTCAGGGTCCCACCATGCTGGCTGCACACCTTGACACCCAGCGCTGCCAAACCAAGGCTTGGCACAGGACAGTGCAGGGATGCCCGTGCTTGCGGTGCTTCTGGGGTACCTTATCTTGCAGCTGCGTCTGCAGTGTCTCCAGCTGCTTCCTGTTACTCTCCTTCTCACTGCTGAGCATGTCCCGCAGCTGCTGCAGCTCAGCCTGCAGGGCTGCCATCTCCTTGCTGTGCTGCGCTGCTGCATGGCTCAGGCTGTCCCGCTCCTGCTCCAGGCCTGCTATCCGGGTGTTCTGCTCTGCTCCCGCCTGGTTGGGCACAAAAATCCCATCAGGGCTGTGCTAAAAGCATGGCTAAAGAACTATCCCTTGCATGTGGGGAACTGCTTGTGGCTCATGGTCCAGGCACAAGCACTGCTCAGCATCCCACACTGCGCAGAGCTGTGGGCAGGGCACAGCCCTGCATCACCCACATCTGGGCAGCCTGGTGGTGCCTTGCAACATGGGATGGCCTTGCATAAGGCCAGCTGAGGCTCCCTGGGGTGCCGTTGGGTGATGATTGTCATCATCCTGATGCACAAGTATGTGAAGGGCTCTGACTCCCTGCAGCCTGTCTGCCCACCCTGGAAAGAGCAGCTCCACTCCCTGCCAGCTCTGGAGCCTGGAGACCCCTGCAGTCCTGAGTAGCAAAGGGCCATGTCACAGTGGGCACGACAGACCCTCTGGCATGGCAGAGTATGCAGAGGCTGTGACATGAGGGCACACTGCCTGCAACAGCTCTGCAGTGGGCAGAGCCACACTGTCTGTCAATCTGTCAGTGGTTACAAGACATGGGGGTGAGGGCTGTCTGCTGGCTCCAAGGCAGGCTGCAGGGAAGTAACAAACTCTCAGATCCTGTCCCCTCTGTCCCATGAGTCCCTGCTGCAGGAGGTTGTGTGGGTACAGCCTCACACCCGTGGGTGTTAACCTCACGATATGATCATGAAACCCACCCCAGTCTGGAACAGACAAGGGTGCAAAGCTGCTTGTCACCCCAATGGCAACTTGCTGGGCAATTACCTTGCCAAAGCACTGAGACAACAGGAAAAGGAAACCTGCCCCTCAGCTTAGGGGAGAATGAATGCCATGAGTCCCATCTGAGCCCGAGCAAAGGTCTGGGACTAGGCTCTGAGACGCAGCAGGGTGCTGACAGTGGGGCCACAGCCAGGCTCTCACCTGCATGCTGGTTTCCAGTGTTCCCTGCAAGACCTGCAGCTCCTGCTTGCTGGCTGCCAGCTCCCGCTTCAACGTCTCTAGCACCTCTGCCTGCTCCTGGGACTGTGGGCAGGAGAAAGGTCACCCTGAGCCGGTCCCTGTGGGGTGCCCACCCACTGCCGAGCCCACGTCCCTCTGAGTGTAAGCAGGGGTCCCCATCCCCATCCCCACCGTGCGCCCTACTCACCTTCCGTTGGGACTGCTCGCTCACCCGCTGGAAGGAGTCCTCCAGCTCCTTCTTCTCCCGCTCCACATCGCCCTGGGCCTGCCTTGCCATCGTTACCTGCTTGGTCACCTCTGCGTTCTGGGGATGGCAGCAGGTGCTCAGCAACCGGCCCAGCCAGGCCACTGTGCCCGGTGGGTGGCTGCAGGCCCACCTTTCGCAGCAGGTCGGCGTGGTTCTGCACCAGCTCGCTGTACTTCTCCTTCAGCTTGCTGTACCGCTGCTCATTTGCCTGCGCCCTCCCTGCCATGCACAGGGCCAGGTGAGCTCTGGGTGCACCCCGTGGCCCACCGCTGCCCTCCCCAGGCTCCCTCCTCACTCTCGATCTCCGTCAGGCTCCTCTGCGCTTTCTCCGTGTCCTCCCGCTGCTTCTTCAGCTCCTCCAGCTCCGTGCGCAGGAACTCGCTGTCATCCAGTGCCTGCTGCTTCAGGTGCCGCTGCTCGGCCAGCTCTGCCTCCAGCTCACTGATGCGCCCGCGCAGCTGCAGGGCACGCCGCTCACTCTGTGGGCACAGCCATGGCAATGTTCAGCATCTGGTAGCCCCAAACATGCCATCCAGTGTTCAGACAGTAAGGCATATTGCAGAGCTCGCAGGGTCCTTCCCATGCTGTCAACCCGGACCGACAGGGATTGAAGTCACTGGGTTTGGGGAAGGTTGTGGATGCTGTCAGGGCTGGGTGGCTGTGTTCTTGTCACCCCACACTGCAGATACTCAGCTGTCACCTCACACCACCCCACCGGTCCCTCTGCAGTGGGAGCTGCCCAAGGCCCACCACAGTCCCCCAGCCCAGTGCTGTGGGTGCACATCCAACACGCGGCACGTACCACCAAGGGGCTGTCACCCACCTCGGCTCTGAAGCTCTCCAGCTCCTCCTTCAGAGCCCCGATCTCCCTGTAGAGCTGCTCAATCAGCCGGTCCCTGGGGAGGAGACAGCGGGCATCCCATCAGTGCTCCTAGCACCAAGGTATGAAGATGAAGAGAAGGTCCCCACAGCACCACTGTGTCCCCTGGGGACAGCTGAGCCCACCCCGTCTCCTGCTCTATGGTGGTGCCTGTAAACAAGGGGACCTGGGGCTCCCAGGACTGTGCACTGAGATGGCCCCAGTGGGGACATGTCCCTGGTGTCAGGAGCAGTCATCAGCACGAGGACTCACTTATCATCCTTGTTCATCCCGTTCTGGCTGTTGAAGTTGAAGGGGTCGCTGCTGAACGAGCTGCCAAAGATGTCATCAAACTTGTTGTCAAACAGGCTCTGTGGGGAGAGAAGCACAAGGGACTGGATGAGCCCCACTGCTGCCCTGTGAGGGGCAACAGAGCCCCCGATATCCCAGGCTGGTGTCCTGGAGCCACACACCAGGTGAAGGGCTGCTGCCTGTATGTGCTGCTTGCCCAGAGCCCCTGGGGGGCACCTGCGGTCCTTGGGGCAGGGCCCCAGAGCCATTTCACATTCCTTTCCTTCCTAAAATGCTGAGTGCCCATGCAGAACCCTTCACAGAGGGGGTGCAAAGAGCTCCTCTCCATGCCACACCAGCACAGTGAGATGTGCGGAAACAAAACATCTCCAGGCAGCCATCACTGGAGGGCACCAAACTATTATGAGAAGCAATGTGGGATGAGTTCAGCCTGACTCAGACTCGGTAGCACCTAGGTTCTCTGCTGGGCACCCAGCAGCCCCCATTGGCAGCATGCAGCACTCACAGCCCCACAGTGATACTCAGTACTAAGAGCTCATCATGGAATGGTCTGGAAGGACAGCCCTGGGTAAGATGGGCATGGACCCAAAGGACAGCATCGTCCTCTCCTCAGCCACGGACAGTCCTCAGAGCTTACCTGTGATGCTGTTTCCATTTCCACCAGGTCTGTGATGGGCTCACTGTCAGGTGAGGATGCCTCAGCAGGGATGACCACCACAGGGCTGATGTGCTCCGACAGCGCCGAGGCTCGCAGAAAATTGGGAGGGTTCTGGTGAGGGAGGAGAGCAAGGCCAGAAGGTGTGAGCCCTGTCCTGCACAGAGCTATGGGCACAGTGGCCCTGGGAGCTAGGCACCATGTCCTGTTTAGAAAATTATTTCCTTCCTCATTCCTTCCAGCTCTGCTTGCCACAAGGAAGGATCCTGGAGCCCAGTCCCAGGGACATGGGCAGGGAGCAGCTCCATCCCACAGTGACCGACTCAGGGAGGATGCGGGGATGAGCCCTGGGCTCTGTGAGCCTTGAGCTGCCACCATTCCCAGGAAGCCAAGTAGCTGGCACGTGGTACTTTTTGGACATATGCCATCAGGCCTCGCTGCTCCTGGCCATGGGGACAAGGAGAGCTGGCACCAGCCCCATGGGACCTCACCTCTGGGAGCTGCGGGATCTGAATCAGACGCTTGAAGTATTGCAGGTTACTGGAGCGATAGAAGAGGTCCTTCAGCCTGAAAGGGGCAGAGGCTGGTTAAGGAAGGCTCTCCATGTGCTGCTGCCCCAATTTCTTGTTGCTGCTCCCATACATTCCCACACTGGCATCTTCACATATCCCATCCAACAATGTCACTGTGCCATGCTAGCGGGGATGGAAGCATGCTGCCACCAAACCCACAGCCACTCTTGGAACACCCTAGCCCCTACAATCCCACCACTGGCAAGCTGATGGACAGAGGCTTTCTCAAATAAACATAGGACCTGAAGAGCACAAGGAAGGGCCTAAAGCCACCAACCATGGGAGGACAGCAGCATCACTCCCATGGCAGCCCCACCACCAGCGGTCAAGGCTGCCTGTCTGGAGGCCACATGGCAACATCACCTGCAGTTCTGTGCACAAGCATCTGCCCCACGAGCAGCCTGCCTCCCTTTTGAACTGATTTCCAATTCTTTCATCAAAAGCAGCCTGTGACAAGTGCTCCCCACCCTTGGTTTTATGCTTGGTTTCACTCAAGAAGAAAAACTACAGCTGAGGACATGGTGTGGCCGTGGGGATGCTGGTGGCTCCCTCCTTTGCAGCCACTCAGCACCCAGCCGGGTGCCACATTCACTCTGGGTCTGTCCTGGGTACTCAGAGCCCACACTCAGCCCAGCCCTTTGCTGAAGGCTGCACCTGGTGTTTTCCCCCCAGGCACTGCTTTGCAGCCTCTGACCTTGAATCAAGCTGCCCTACTATCATGCAGCCTCAGCACTGTGATGTCCTCCTGCAGATCTCTGCAGTTGTTTTTTGTTTCTTCTGTTTTAAATAATTGTGTATTGGAAGCCATGGCACTTCACTACTCACTTGCTTTCCATCTCATTTAAAATACTGTGAGCAGCACCAGTTCCAGCACAGTCACTGGAGACAACCTTGAGAAACCCACTGGTACGAAACCTGATGGACTGCCTGCTGCTTTTTGCATCTCAAGGCATCTTATGGAAACAAATGTTTGCTGATACACTGCACGTGTGAGTTCCTGAGTAACTGGGTGTGTGCAGCTTGGCTCTGGCTGTTTGCTCCTATACTTCTATCTGCTGCTATAAGAAACTCCGCTATTGATATTTTAAACGGGTAAGCATTCATGCAGTGAGCAGCTTTATCTCCTCCAGCTGCAACCTGTACCACAAGAAGACATTTTTTCCCTCTCAAGAACCTCCTCTGCTTGGCTGCACAACCTGATGGTGCAGAGGATGACACCCCAGTGACACCTGAAGGTATCCTCCTTTGGCTGCTCCATTTACCAAGTTCCCACAATCCGCCTTTTTTGGATATCAAGCACCACTCAGGGAAACCTCCTTTCCCTTTTCCACATGCCCAGAGACCACAATCCCACGTACCCAGGGGCACACCAGACCATGCTCCTGCAGCAGCACCTCAAGCTGTGTCCATGCACTGCCTAAAGGACATTGGCTCTGGAGAAAACCTGCTGTGCTCAGCTCTCAGCCCTTGCTAAGTGGGCACTGCCGGTGCCAGCAGCACTGCATGGACCAAATCTCCCTGGCGAAGCTAGGAAGGGCAGGACCAGGTGCTCTGCAGCAATGAGACTTTCTTCTCAGCAAGTCAAGTGCAAATTGCAGTTAAAACTGCAATTAAACGGTTTGAGGGTTTTAAATCACCAGCTAACGCTTCACGTGAAATGCCATTAGTGGCTGAATGCCTCTTTAGAATTAATAAGGCAGTTATCTGGTAATTCAATAGCAGTGGATTAGGCAAACAGAGTAGGTGCCCTGGAGAAAGCAGCCCCACTGCAGTAGAGCTGCTTCTGAGCAACGGCAGAAGATTCGATGAGGGCTGATTTTGGAGCCTTGTGCCGGATTCATGTATTTCCTCTGCCTGCATTGCTCAGCTACTGAGCTCAAGTACAGAGGGCTGCAGTGCCTGCAGTGCTCCCTGCTGGCCCTGGGTACCCGGACATCCCCTGCAGTGGGTGGCAGTCCCCACTTACTTTCTGAACTGCTCCAGGAAGCGGTCCCGGTGGCCCTGCAGCGTGTCAGCCGGCAAACCTGTGAGAAGAAGCAGGTAGAAAGCTCACCCTGTGTCCCCATCCCAGGAGGGCATGGCTCTGGGGCCAGCCTGTGAGCATGGCCATGTGGGGATGGGTGTTCTGCAGGGAGCTCATCCTTCTCCCAGCGCCCCAATGCCCTCAGAACAGCCTCCTGCTGCTTAGGGGGTTAATGCTGGATCTTGTCCCCAGAGATGGCCCTGGGTGGTGCTGGGGCAGGGAAAGGCTTTGAGCTGGCACTAAGGAGGCTGCTGCTGCAATCCGAGGTCCTCGGGGAATGCAATTTTCTCTGCCTGTGCACACCCTGTGGCCTCCCTGGCCGTTGCAGAGAGCTCGAGACTGCTTCCCACCCTGAAGGCTGGAAAGGAACTCAGGAACAACTTGAGCAGGAATTAGGAGCCCCAGCTGCACACTGGCAAAGAGCTGCTTGGGCACCAGGGTGCTGCAAAGCCAGGCTGGGGGCACTGAGTACCCAGCGATGCTCCACACATGGCTCACGGTTGCCATGAGCTCCCAGTCCCCATGGAAGGTGCTGAGGGTACTCACAGGAGTGGAGCTTGAAGAGCAGCTTGACAGTGTAGTCGTACAGGTGGCTGCAGTCCAGGATCACCTGGATGAGTGGGGCCAGGCGGCACTGCCCTGCCGCAGTGACCGACACGGAGCGTGACATGTCCAGGGAGCTGAACACTGCCAGGAAGGAGAGAGGCTCAGAGAGAGCAGGAGACCTAACTGACAGGAGTGCAGGCTTCCCACTGTCTTGCTTGGCTCTTCGAGGCATGTTTCATGGCTCAGGGTGATGTGTGGGGCCTAAGCAGGAGTCTTCGTGTGCATTTGGGCACACGGCAGGAGCTGGAGGTCAGTGGAGCGAGGCACCCAGCACTACAGCCTCCAGTTTCCACACTGCATCTGAGTGCATCTAAATCATCCCCACGGGCAGAGAGGTGGCTGGGCAGGGCTGCAGTGCTGCGCCTCACATTGCCAGGACCACAAGAGCATTGGCTGGGGAAAGGCCAACCTGGGGAGGGATTTATGGCAGCTAGGAGGGAGGGCTGCAGATGTGTCCGGAGACCATATTCAGGCTTTGTGCATCCCATGGAGGCCTTGGTCTGGTGCTGGTTTAACATATCACAAACTCAATCCTGATAGAGCGTGCAGAAACGCACTGCAGTTCTGAGATTTGAGATCACCTTGGTTTTACTCCCCTGCCTGCTTCCATCCCTGCGTATTCTCACACCTTTTCCAGCTGCAGCACACTGCAAGCACCCGGGGGAGCTGTGTTCTCTGCTAATAAAAGCCAGAGGCTGTCACAAGCAAGGCAGAGAACAAACTCAGCTGGAGAGGCTGCGGAGTGGGAGCCTGAGGTGGGGAGGTGAAGCTGGAGGTGGGGGGGGGAAGCGGAGCTACGCAGTGCTGCCAGCCCCACGCATTCCCCAGCACTGCAGGAGGGCTGCAGGGAGGCAGGCACAGCTCTGACATGGGATGGCTTCGGCTAAGAATAACTCCAGGGAAGTGCATGGCAAACAATGAGCTCAGACACCCCTAGACAACTCCTTCCTGGATCCCACGCCACACCACGCATACCAAACCCGACACAGCATGGCAGTGAGGGGCTTACCCGTCTGGAAGAGGTTCAGCTCACACTCCAGATAGTCGAACATTTCCACTGTCAGCTGGAAGCTGGGGAAGAGAGGTGAGGAAGGTCGAGCAGTGTCCCCACGCAGCACACCCCCTGCCAGGTACCACCCCAGGGACACACGGGTGCTGCCCAGGAGGGACGTGCCAGCCCTGCTGGTGGCTCTGCCCACTCCCACGTTAATGGAAGGCAGACATGGTGCCATGGAGCCATGCCCCAGCCACCCCTCTCCTCCCACCTGCCTGCACTCACAAGTTGTTGACATCGTTCTCTCCCGCCTCGTCGAGCTGCCGGTCAGACATCTGCAGATTGCCAGGGAACCGGGGGTTCTGGGGGGAAAACAACAGTTGGGAAGGGGCTGTGGAGGGGCTGCAGCCTCAGTGCAGGAGGTTGGGGCAGCTTGAGGTGAAGGGTCCCCAGGGCAGACTCTTTAGTCCATCCCAAGGTACTGTTGAGCAGGGGCTAACGAGAGGTCTCCTGAGCCCTGGGAGAGCCAGACTGGAACCCTCATGCCCTGTGGAGCCCATTTTCCCTCCAGCAAGAAGAAACAACTCTCCTTGGACTTAGAATCTGCTGGCAGGAAGGAGATGGGGCTCCTGCAAGGCACCACGGGGCAGCTGCAGGAGAAGGGGCAACCATCTGCTCAGAGGGCAAAGCCTCTTCAGGCTGTTCACAGCGGTCCATGAAGGCCAAGGCTCCAAATAGCTGAATCAGGGCCATGGGTATGGCCTGGGTTCAGAAAACATCTGAACAGCAGAACTTGAAAAGAAAGAAAGCACCACAGGTAGCAAATTGCCGCAGCCAATTACTTTAAGGATTAGAGCACTTGAACCCATGCAGGGCAATGTTTGTGTACAAGACCACAGTGACGTTTGGTTTTGCTCTTGGAGGCACGCCTTTAGTTTAATGCCACAAGCATAAGAGAATGTCTGCCTGAATAATGAACTCCATCGATGGTGCGCTGCTTCCCAGAACCCTGCACACTGCATTCCTTTCCATAAATACACTCCCCTCACCTCTGGCAGCTGGCTCCGGCTGTTCTGAGCGCAGGCACACTGGCACGGAGCTGTGAGACCAGGAGCCGGCCAGCTCCAACCACATCCTCTCCCAAACCCAGCCCAAAGAAAGAGACCTGCACAGCAGCTCGGCTCCAGAGTCACAAAACAAGCTCCTGAGGCAGGCACGCAAGAGATGGGGCAAAAGCATTCTGCTCCTCCACGTGCCCAGGAGCATGCCCTGAGCACCACATGCTGAAGGCAGTAGGTTCTTAAGTGCCAGGCAGGGCAGACTGGGGATGCATTGTGATGGTGGTACCACATCCTTGAATGGTTTGGGGTGGAAGAGACCCCAAAGACCCCCCACCCCATCCTTCTGAAGGCTGGGTGCTTCCCCAGCTCACGCTGCCCAGGGCCCATCCATGGCCTGAGGCACCTCTGCGGATGGGGCACCCACAGCTCTGGGCAGCAGTGCAGCACCTCACTGCCCTCTGGGTGAAGAATTTCCCCCTTGCGTCTGATTTGAATCTTCCTTCTTTTAGTTTAAAGCCAACCCCCCTCATCCTATCAGTATCAGACCACGTAACAGGTCACTCTCCACCATTTTTTAAAAGCTCCTCACCTTGGTGTGGAACTCCATCTTGGTTCTCAGCAGTTTGAGGTAGATGCTGCACAACTGTCCATAGCCCTCGCTCAGGTGGCCCTGGGGACACCAAGAAGTTGGTCACACTTGGGGCAGGCTGCACCTTCAAGAAAGCCTTCTCATCTGGCTCTGGGCAGTGACCTGACCGCTGCCCAACCCCCTGCCCCATCACACTGCCCTGTGCTGCTGTGCCAGCAGCACTCACCAGCCCAGCACCTTCCTCACCCTCCTCTTCCTCGCCAATGATGTGCTGCCACATGGGCTGGCCAAGTGCCCTCTGTGGCAGGTGTGCTGCCTGGGATAGGGGTATGCAGGAGATGTCTGTGCCCTCCCATTCCTGTGCATGGGCTGCAGGCTGGTGGGCATTGTGCCAGCAGCTTTGTATGGACCTGGGAAGGGGTGGCAGCCTGGGATTTGCTCACCACTTTCTCATCTCTATATCTCCTATTGCACAATTCAGTGCTGCTTTTGACTGTCAGAGTTTCAACATTAAAAAAGAGGGAACACCATAGATTCAAAGAATATCCCAAGCTGGAAGGGATCTGCCAGGATTACCCCTGGCTCCACACAGGACCACCTAAAAACTAAGCCATATGTCTGACAGCCTTGTTCAAATGCTTCTGGAACTCCAGCAGGCTTGGAGCTGTAACCTGTACCCTAGGGAGCCTGTTCCACACCTGAATAATATTTGACTTTGCCCAATGTATTTGATTTTGATGGAAGTGGATACAGAATGCGACCTGCAAACCCAGCCTGGTGAGTTCAAAGCACTCACCATCCTGCTGAGTTGGAGCTCAGCTCATGTCACAACCCTCAGCTCTCCCTGCTCTCCCCATGCCCTCCTCATTGTCATTCCATGGACATCCTTCACTGTGAGCATCATCCTCTGCCCCGCTTGCCCCGCAGCTCCCAGCCTACCTCCTGCAGCTGCCTTGCCTGCTCTCCTGTTCCCCTGCTGCCTGATTTAACCTACTGTAGCTGGAAAGAGGTCACTCATGCTGCTGTGAGTATTCCTTGCTATAAATACTCTCTCTCATTCATCCCTCTCTGCAGCATGGCAAAGTGAACCGAGCAGAGATAGTGCTTCTAGGCCAGATGGCTCCAGGGAGGAGCTGAGCTGGCAGTCATGGGCAGAGTGAGGGATGCTGTGTGTCCCCAGTGCTCAGCATCACACAGCCCATGCTGTGTAGCCGGCCCCGATTTACCCTCCCCGGGGCATCTGTGGGTTGGCCACTTACCCACATCCTGCTCATGTCACTCAGCTCATTCTTGTATCTCACAGAGTCCTTCAGGACCTGCAAGGGATGGAGAAGAAAATAATCAGCAAGCGAGAATGGCATGCAGGGCACTGATGGCAAAGTGAGCATTACTGTAAGTCAGCAATTAGGCTACAGAATGGGTGTCCTGGACACATTACTGACCTTGTATCCCCAAGGTGCCTCTATCTTTGTCCATGCACAGGGCAGAACCCTGTCAGGTGACTCCCATATATATGCCAACACCCCAGGGACAGTGGTTCCCTCCAGCACCAGCACTGCAGCACAGGGTGAGTTATTCTGTGCGTCTTGGCATGGGGGCTTGGGGGCAGACTGGTCCTGGTTAGAGCTCTGGTCCCAGGCTGGCTGCTGAGCTAAGTCTGCTGCACTGGGAGGTGTGGGGGCAGCGGTATCAGAGCTCTGCAGGACATGGATGGGGATGAGACAGGGAATGGGGGACAGCAGTGCTCTGGGGACAGAAGTGGTGCTAATTCTGGCACCCGAAATTCAAGGAAAGTGTCATGAACCTGAAGGGTGCTGATGAATATGAAGTTTCCTTGCACGGCTGGGGGCACAGGGGAGCACTCACATTTGAATGACCGTCGCGGAGGAGCTTGTGGAAGACATGGCAGAACTTCCAGCAGAGCACAGCATTGCCTGAGAGTGGCAGCCGGTTCACCACCGACCAGAAAGTCTGTGCCCCCTTCTCGTGGTGCGTGCCCAGGATGCATGGTGGAGGCCGGTCAAGGAAAGGGGGATGGATGGATGGAGGTCACCCCACAGCGGGCTGGCTAATCTAAGCAACGCATGATTTAGCACAGGGTACTTTGGTGTACAACATGGGGTCCAGCACAGTGTTTGTGCCACCCCTGGGGATTCAAGAGGACAGGAGGATGAACCCATGGAGACAGGCAGAGGAGCAGCGGTGCCAAGCACTGTGCACGCAGGACACAATGTCCTTTCTCAACCAGCACCTGCAGAGTTGAGGGGAGCGGGGCCATCGCTGATACTCAGCCAAGCCGTGGGCACATGCTGTACCAGCAGCAGCTCTGCACTGCTGCCCTGGGAACCCAAAGACAGAGGCTGAAGCAGGAAGGAGAGGAAAAAGCAGGGACAGACCCGCAGAAAGCCCCAGTGGGCAGGGAGAGCCCCTCAGGATCTGTCCATCCGCCTCGAACCACAGCAGCCAGATCAGCACCCCCACGATGCACTGCCTCGCTGTGGCCCCTTTTCCAGGCAGCCCCAGCCAGCTCCCACGCTTGCTTGTCCCGTGGCCAACTTTTGGAAGGATATTTCTGGCGTGTTTCTCCTTGACAGCCACTTCCTGTGTATTAATAGCCTTATTGATGCTGACAGTCTGAAAAACAGAAGCAGTGGGGGGGGTGAGATGGGAAGGGCTCGGGCTGTCCCGATCCCCCTGCTCTGCCGGCACCTGTCGGTGCCTGGGTCGCATCCAGGTCCCCGGCCCGCAAAGCAGCTGCTGCCTCGTGCCAGCTGGACGCTGCCCATTCCCGGATGCCTTTCTGGGATGTGCCTGGCATCTGCCAGGTTCAGCCGCTGCCAGGATTCATTTACTCAGCATAATAATGATGCAATTAAAGCAGCGACCACAAAAGGACCCTCTCCTGCCCTGGAGGTGGTGGGACAGGCAGAGGAAGGCAAATCCCTCCCCTGACCTTGGAACACGGGCAGCAGCCAGCAGCTTCAGCTCTACTTTTTGGGGCAGGTTGAGGAAAGAGGACGCTTTGGGCAGGACAGCAAATCCAGCACAGGGATGCTGAGATCACTGCAGGCTTGCAAACTCCCACCTGTGCAGGATGCTTTTGCCTCATGCATAGTGGAGGAGGATGGCAGCAGACTTACCCCCATGAGCTCACCCTGTTTCCCACTGCAGCCCTCCCACTCCAGCTCCAGCTCTGCTGCCACCCAGCGCACCCTGGCCATGCCACACACCTGTCCCCAGAGTCTCTCCACAGCTCCCACCCCACTCAGAGCTGGTACAGTGAGCCCACCGTGTGCTCACGCTGCTCTTGCGCTCCCTGCCAGGAAAGCATGGTTTGCAATACAAATGTTGTGGACCTTGTAAAACCCACACTGAGAAGCGTGGGTAAATGCTGAGTGAGAAGCCAGCATGCTCCCCGTAGCCTATAGAGAGGCAGTTGCAGTAGGAGTTTTCTTTGCAGGATTTTGAGCGTTTTTTAACTCTATCCCATTTCTACGCTTCCTTTCTCAAGTGCACAGCGGGGCTGGGAGCTGCACTGGGGCTGGAAGATGCTCTGGCTCTTTGCAGGCACCCAAACCACGAGGGACTAAGCCTGCTCCCAGCCCAGCACCCTGCCACTGCCACCAGTCAAACTCCAGCAGGCAAGGGACCCAAGTTTGTGTCCTGCTTGCAGACACATTGAGCACCCATTGGACACCAGTGCACTGCTTCATGAAGATCCATGCTACTGATGAGAACAGGCTGGCTCACTGCTGTCAGAAGAAGCTAATTACTGACGTAAGTCAATTAAAGCAGTGGGACTGACTCCAGCGCCTTACTCACTGACAATCCTTCCTGCATCCCCGCAGTGCTCTGCATCTCCAAGATGTCCTTGGAGGGGAGGCAGGGCTGTGAGGAGCTGCAGGCATGGCCCACACCCCAGCAAAGAGGGCTGGTCATGACCCACGTTCCCCAAAAACGTCCCTGGGTTCCTCAGTGTCTGCCAAGGCAGAGATGCTTCTGCCTTCCTGCTTGTACTGCGGGGACACTGAAGCAGGTGACAGCATGGGGGGCTTTGCAGTATGGCAAAGCCATTCAGCCCTTTGTTTTTGCCTTTATCACCCATCAGTGCAGGCTGTGCTGAGGATGCATGCCACGCTCCCTGCCTGCTGCAAGCATCCCGGACCAGGCAAGAGTGCTGTGGTGTGGATGGAGGGCAGAACTTGCTGCACAGCCTGCCTTAATGGGAGCGGACCGGGGCCTTGGGGCTGTGGTGCGATCCCCATGCCTGGCTGGGCAGAAGGCTCACGGCAGCAGGGCAGGCCAGAGCTGGCTGTGGAGGGAAGCAGGACTGGGGGAGTCCTGCTGGTCCCTGTCCCCACAGAAAGGCTGAAAGCGGAGCTCTGAGCTCACGCTGCCGCTTCCTGACGGCTTTTCCTGGCGAGTCAAGGACACGGCCTCGGTGCAGGCATGGAGTGAGGAGCCCTGCGGTGCGGCAGGGCAGCAGCCATGATGCCGTGCCACGGCCTCCAGGAGACCCATCTCCAAGCCCTGCGGTCCCCTTGAGGCCAGCACCAGCCCGAGTGGCTGCGGGAAGGCTTTGGGCCACAGGTCCCGGTGCTGCACACGCTCTGCCAGCCGCCTGGCCACCACAGGCAGCGGGCCTCACAGCGGCTGAGACAGCAATTGGAGACGGACTGCAAACCAGGTCCAGGAGGCTGAGGTGCCTCGAACAGAGCCCAGTTCCTGTTACCCAGGCAGGGAGAGACACAGTGCTCCTCCCAGCCTCCATGCTGTGCCAACTGTGGGATGCTCTGCCACTGCGGCTGTCCCTGACCTCCAGGACACATCACGGCCTCGGCGGTGCCACTGCCAGCTCTGGTTACCCTGAGCAGAGGGAGCGATGCCAGCACTCTGCTCCATGCATAGGGACGCACAGGGCTCCTCTCCTGCTGCCCCCAGGATATCATCTGCCTGCAGTTCAGGTCCTGCAGTGCATCCCAGGATGGATTTGAGGCTCCTGAGCCATGCACTGAGCATCCCACTGGGAAAGAGGCACGTGTGGGAAACCTGCTGGGTACAGGGGCACGCAGCAGATACGCTGCCTCATCCCCCCTTTCCCCTTTCAGATTTCCCCAAATTACAGGCTTAGCGTCCTTTGAATTGCAAATCTCCCATTATGCAGAGAGCAGTTCAGCTCTGCACAGTAGCTGTGCAGTGCCTTCCATTTCCAAAAGGAAATGAGTGTTGATTAAAGAATCCGGAGCTATTGCAAATTATTTGGAGAAACTGAGTAAGTTGCAGTGCAAATCCTCTTAGTAATGGCTCCTCATTTCTCCTTAATTCCTTTCTATAAATGGATAGCTGTGATTGAGCATACCTTCAGAAAACTGCTCTCCACCAAACCCTGCAGACACAGGGGCTCTGGGAGAAGCAAATGAGATCTGACCAGGACAGAGCTGCCTGGAAAAATCTGGGAGAATAATTAAAACACAAATCCCAGTCCAGCAGAGCTCTGCTGCAGCCTCCGGGCAGTGGGGCGGGAAGGAACGAGACACAGGAATCCCCCGGGAGCCTTCCAGAGGTGTAAATCACAGCGGCTGGAAGAGCACATGCATCTTTTTAAACGTCACTCACCAGCAGCAGCCAAAAGCCAAACACAGACTCCTTGGGCTTCAGGCAGGCTTTTGGCCCCAGTGTCCCAGTGTGTGGGGCTTCCACTGCTGGACTGAGAACTCAGAAAGTGCCGCTCACCCTCTGCCTGGGAGCTGGAGCCACTCCAGGCACCAAACACCGTGACCTGCCCTAACCAGACCGGGAATAATGCCCCGACAGGCACCAACCTCAGTGTTTGCCTTTGCTTGGGTCATAAGAAACAGCCACATCGTCCCCAAAGCAGTGTTTGCTTCTGGCTACAGGTACTCTGAAACCTTGCTATATTGACCAGGGTTTGCTCTCTGCTCTCAGGGCTGGAGATGTACTTCATGCTCTGCTGGGAAAACAACATCTCAGCTCAAGAGCTGCTGCACAACACAGGCAGGCACCTGCTAGGGGCAGCGCATAGGCTCCTCTTGGCACAGACACAGTGTGGCCAAAGGTGACACCACGCTGTTCAACTTCTCCGCCTGGATTCTGCTGTCTTGGGCTTGGCAATTTGGGTCTACGTCACACTTTGCCTTACCAACAGCACAAGAAATGGATGCATCACTGCTGCTGGCAGGTGGCTTTGGGATCCTCCGGCTCAGCAGCAGCTGGAGAGCTGCGGAGGGCAGAGGTGGGAGATCCCATCACAACCACTGCCTTTGAGACAGCCAAACAGAAAGAACAAAGGAAACCACCCAGGTGTGATAGGTGTGGGGGCTCCGGGCAGGATGTCTGAGCTGTGGGAGGCAGAGACCCAGCTGGTGCCAGGGGTGAGCTGGGCTTTGTGTGGGGGCTCTGGTGGCCGGTTATGGCCCTGGAAATGGGAGTGCACTGCGAAGAACACAGCATTCTGCACCACTGTGGTATCAGAACCCAGATAGTTGGGACGTTTGATTTCTCAAATGCTATAAACAATTAATGCAGATCAATTACTCCGGATTTTTTTTTTAATCCAGCTTGAGGAATATGGACTTTTCCAATATACAGAAAAGCTTCCCCAGCCCTCCCCTCCCCACCCCACGCAGCTGCTCCCCCAACACACGCTCATTACTCTCCGTTCTTAATTATTGATAAGGGCATGAGATCAGCAGCAGCCAACTGTGCCCATGCCCCACATGGCCCAGCCGGTGCCGGCCACAAGCCCGTCTGTGCTGTTCCATTAGCCAGGCTTTTAATTTTAAGTGGGGATTTTATACAAAGATAATCTCTTCCGCCAGCAGTGATTTATATCAGTGAGGGTTGCCCGGGGTCAGTGTTTCAGGCAGGTCCTCCACAGCCTTCATGATGTTTTCCCCACGGCCCCAGCTGGAGTCCCATGCTTGCCAACATTTGGGCATTTTTTGCAACGGGAGAAAACAGGAGCAGGATGGGATGGGGGAGGATGCAGGAGCAGAACAGGAATGCCCGTGGCCCATGCTCATCCCCAGGCAAGCGTTTAGGTGACCGGCAGCCAGGACCTTAACCTGCTTGTGAAACGGTAACCCCTGTGCAGGAGTCACCACGAGGATACCCGTCCCTCCGATGGCAAAGCGCATCCCAAAGCGCTGCGGGATGCAGTGATAGCACCAGCGCTGCGCTGCGGCCGTACAGCTGCGAGACACAGAGCTGCAGCTCACACCGCACCGGCGGGGCGAGCCCCGTGGGCTGAGCCCTATAGGGCCGAGGTGCGAGCGGTCGGGCTGAGCCTGCAGCAACAGGCGCTCCCGCGGAACCTCCCGGCCGCAGCTGCACCCGCTGAGCTGCCAACGGAGCGAGGAGTCCCTCACCACTGTGGGCAGACGTGAGAAAATCGAGGGAGCCTTTCCCTTCCCTAGGTGGATTCGTTGAAGGACCAGCGGCCACCCGACGCCGGGGGCTCCAGAAGAGCGCGGGCGTTCCACGGGCACGCG
>JAOWBP010004513.1:3969558-3984332 GCA_028571105.1 Tragopan temminckii | reverse complement strand
GCGCGGCGAGGGAGGCCTCAAGAGCCTGGTGTACGGCAGCGACTTCCCGGTGCGCGGCGGGGCCGGGGCTGAGGGGAGGTGGTTGGGGAAGGGCCGGGGGCGGCGGCGCTGAGCGCTCGGTGCCGCCGCCCCGCAGCACGCCCGGCAGCTGTACGCGCTGGTGGCCGAGACGCTGCGTTACGGCCCGGTGCTGGAAGCTCTGCTGGACGGAGCCGCGCTGCTGCGCGTCGAGAAGAAACTGCCGCCGCTGCTGGCCAAGGTGAGGGCCGGGCCGTGCTGGGCCCCGGAGCCGGGCTGGGGGTCGCGGCCCTTCCCGGCAGCGGGTGCTCACCGCCTGCCGTAGGTGCTGGTGTACGACCTGCTCTTCGGCAAGGGCCTCAAGTGTGGCGGCCGCTGGAAGGCGCTGGCCCGGCGGCACCGCGCGCGGCTGGAGGCCGAGCTGGCCCGGCTGAAGGTGCGGCGCGGGGTGAGCCGCAACGAGGATCTCCTGGAGCCGGCGCCGGGAGCCGGGCCGGAAGGTGAGCGGGTGCGGGCCGGGCGCTGCCCACCGCGGCGGGGGGGCCGGGGCTGACCCCGCACCCTGCAGCCCCTCAGGTGCCGCGTTACGTCCGGGTGAACGTGCTGAAAACGTGCGTGGATGATGTGGTGGAATTCTTCAAGCGCCAGGGCTACTCCTTCCTGGGCAGGGCGAGCAGGTGGGCGGGGCCTGGCGCTGTCTGGGTTCTCTGTGCAGGGTGGGTGAGCGGTAGAGAGATGGTGCTGAGGGTTGGGGTGTCCACTGGTGTGCTCCTACCTTCTGTTTCCGGGTGCTGCCCGGTGATGAAGTTGGGCAGAGGTGTGGGATGGAGGGATTTCTGCACCTGGGCTCTGGTGCTGACTGCGGTAAGGCTGAGCTGTGCTCATCCTCTGTCTGTGTGGGCAGTGTGGAAGAGCTGAAAATCCTTTCTGGGAAGAAATTCTTGTTGGATCTTCACCTCCCGGAGCTGCTCGTTTTCCCTCCGCAGACAGACTTCCATGACAACCGGCTCTATACATCAGGACACATCATCCTGCAGGACAAGGTTGGGAGTTGGGGAGTGGGAGGCTGCAGCACAGGGGTAGAAGCCACTGATAGAAGCCACTGACAGGAGTGGGGGCTCAGCCTTTTCCTATGTGCCGAGAACTGGGCTTGGGGCTGCTGTGCTGCAGTGTTTACTTGTAGCTTAAGCAGAAGCTATGAGTGCAGTCTGAGGCTGTGGGGATCCCCCTCAGCTCTGCTTTTGTAGCCTGTGGGTAGGGGGTAAGTGGCTCTGGCATGCACTGTAGGAACTCCCCATAGGGAGCTGGGCTGTGGTTATGCGGTGTTGCTCACACCTTTTGGGAAGAGGACTCCAGACCTGGAGCTGGGTGTGCAAGCATGGGACTCCATAACATCTGCTGTGTCCCAAGGAGGATGCGGGGGTGGCTGTGCAGAAACTGCTGGCAGCCCACACCTTTCTTTGTGCCCTGTCCTCCTGCAGGCTAGCTGCTTGCCAGCCTTCCTCCTTAGCCCTTCTGCTGGCTCCCATGTGATCGATGCCTGTGCTGCCCCTGGGAACAAAACCAGCCACCTGGCTGCCATCCTGAAGAACAAGGGGTGAGTGCAGGGCTGTGCTGTGGCTGGGCCAGAACAGACTGGGTGGCCCAGTTCTGAGGAGAAGGTTGCAGGGCTGATGTGGAAGGAGCTGCAGATGCATGTTGAGGCTGTGGATGCATCTGAGCAGCTTACACAGCACGGCCTTTGGGCTGGGCAGGGTATTCACACCCCTTGGGTTCTTTTTCAGGCATATCTTTGCCTTTGATGTGGACACCAAGCGCCTGGCTACCATGAACACCATGCTGATGCGGGCAGGAGTCACCAGCTTCAAGCTGGCCCAGCAGGACTTCCTGGCAGTTGATCCCCAGGATCCCAAATACAGCAAAGTAAAATACATCCTCCTGGACCCGTCGTGCAGCGGCTCGGGTAACGTGGGGACTTGAGCCATCTCATCTGCTAGAGTCTTCAGCTGGGTTTTCCATGGGCAGACCCATGGGCAACGGCTGCTGTCCCTGCAGGGATGGTGGCCCGGCTGCCACTGGAGGAGGCTCCCCCGAGTGCGGAACGGCTGCAGGCGCTGGCTGGCTTCCAGCGCAGGGTCCTGAGCCACGCGCTGCGCTTCCCAGCGGTGCAGCGCCTGGCCTACTCTACCTGTTCAGTGCACCGGGAGGAGAACGAGGATGTGGTGCACGCAGTGCTGCAGGAGCAAGGATCAGCCTTCAGGTGCTCCTTTCCGGGGAGGAACAGGCCTTGGGGAGTCTGTTACTTGTGGTAGCTCTGTGTGTTGCTACTGGACTCAGCACTGTCCCTTGTCCCCTCTGCAGGCTGGTGAATGCGTTCCCATCCTGGCCCTGCCGAGGACTTGCTACCTTCCCAGGGGCTGAGTGCTGCCTCCGCGCCTCTCCTGCAGATACACTCACACAGGGCTTCTTTGTGGCTGTCCTGGAGCGCTGTGGGGAGGAAGCTGCTGTCCCCAGGTGCAGGAGACAGGGGAGAAGTGGGCCCAGGGCTGCCTGGAATGCACTGTCTTCTTGCTGAGAGGGCTGCAGTGTTGCAGGTGGCATGAACCACTCAACTGTCATTGCTCTTGTGTGCAGCTCCCTGCCTGCAGTCACTGAAGAGAGCCTACAGCAAGAAGAGGGATTAGAGCCAGGAGCAGCTCCTCCCAAGAAGAGGAGGAGGAAAAAGCAACGTGTGAAGATGTGAAAGAATTCCAGGAGCGTGCAGTGCCTTTTTGAGGCTGGTTTCTGGTGGTGGGCTGTGCTGTGGCCCTTGTGCCGAGTAACAGAAATAAAGCTTTTCACCAGCTGCTGGCTTGGTGAGCTTCTGTAACTCCCTGATCCAGTCCTGAGCAGTAGTGCTGGTGCTCCCTGCTGCACACACAGGCAAAGGAGTTGAAATTGCTCCTGCGCACGTATAGGTGCCCCCAGAGCTGGGCAAATCAAATCAAACAACAGCCCAGTTTCCTTATCCTCTGGGATTGGATTCCTCCAGCTGGAGTAATGGCATTATAGTACTTTATAGGCCCCTAGAACTCCATACCTAACCCTTATCTGGGGTTTCAGAAAAGGTTTTTGCCTTGCAGTGGTAAATCGTTAATGATCATTTAGGGGACTTCTCCGGTATGTGTGTGCGGTGCACCCTGCCCAGAACTTGCACCTCTCTGGCCTTCAGGCTGACAACTGTGTGACAGCCATGCCGAGACCCAGGTGAGGTGGGAGGGGAGGTGAAGCAATGCTGCCTTGTACCTGCAGCACCCTGCCGGAATGAGGAGGGAGTGCAGCACTGCGCAAAGCAGAGGGCGCTGAAAAACAGTATCCCAAGCACTGTACAGCCCTCACACAAAAGCAAGCTAGACGAGAGTCTTTTTATTTTAAATTGGTGACATAAAAAGCAAGGAAAAAACCATTGCATGTTCACTCTAAATCCTTACCAGCCACACCAGGAATGGTCCAAGCCTCCAGTTCTGAGTAAGATCCCAGCCTTGCCATCCCCATGCTGCAGCCCAGGGAGAGGAGAGCCTACCTCAGGCCTGGCCTGCCAAGGCTAGGGCTATGCTGGAGCTCTGCTCTCCCTGGAGGCAGCCAGCGCTCCCCAAGGGTGCTCTCACCTTGCCTCCTGCTTGTCAGCCCTCTCTGCACAGGTTGTGGCTGGAGCCCTAAGAAGGGAGGTTGAGATGGGGCAGCCCCTGCCCCCATGTGACCAAGCAGCCTGCCAGCTCTGGACCCAGCTCCCTCCGTGCCTCCACTCATCCCTTAACACCATGACTGTGGTTCTGGAGAGAGGGAGGAATTGCAAGCACCAGCTCCTCTGAGCACCTCTCTGCATTCTCAACCCCTAAGGGCACGTGCACCCAGCTTGGCTCCTTCAGCACTTACTGGCTGTGCTGGGGACCACCCTGCAGTAGGATCCTACATGTCTTCAGCTCTTTGTTTTGCAGAGGGGTGAGGACAGCCCACACCAACTGCAGGGGCTGGGAGCACTCCCAGGAGAAGCGGCAGCCTGCAGCTGTGCCCCCCAGCCCTCCTCCGCCAGCTGGGGGGGTTGCCCCGTACCACTCATCCGTTCCCAGCCCTGCGAAAGCTCCTGCTCCTCAGCTTCAGGGGAATTAAAAAAAAAGTTTATTCACATCCACGTACATCACATTTGAGAAACAAGGACATATTGTTACAGCCTGGGAGGAGCAGATGGCTCCTGCCCTGGGACACAGCTGCCTTTCCCCAGCACAGCCCTGTCCCACAGCACAGCCACTGCCCCGGGGTGTGTGACAGAACGGGAAAACTACCAACAGCGCTGCAGTCAGCAACCTCACTGAACCAAGCTTGAAGGAATTCAAAGGCAATTTAGCTTAAATATAAAAATAAATTCTTATTTTGTTAAAAAATGTTTAAATATTTTTTTTTTCCTTTTTAATTTAGACTTCAGCAGACACACACACTCACACGGCTCGGAGAGTAAAAAACCCGGCAGCCAGGCATTACTGGAGGCAGAGGGGAGCTGCAGGCACAGCTCTCAGCCACGGGGACCAGAGCTCCAGTTACCTCTTCCTCACTGGGTTCTCAGGGGTGATGGGCACAGGGGCAGCACCGCAGCTCCTTGGAGCTTGTAGGAACTACTAGATGGAGATGAGCTCGAAGTGAAAATCCATTCCAGTTTGGGGAGGGGACAAACCCACCCACTCTGGGCTCCTTCTTTCGGTGGTGCCAAAGGAGCCCGAGGTGGTGACATGGCTCCAGCCCAGGAGAAGGGGTCCAGGAAGAGAAGAGGCTGCAGAGGCCAGGCCCCCGCCCCAGCTGCCTTTCTTTCAGTCACAACAAAGGGACAGAACTCACCCAGCATGAGCAGCCACGCAGTGATGCTACTGTCAACATCCAATTAGCCAGGGTGCGTCCCCAGAAGGGATGGGCACCCCAAAAAATAACTCCAAACAGCAAATCCGGCATAACCAACATGCCGCCACGCACACGCTTCAGTTCTTCCTCCAAACTCGATTCAATGAGCGCATTAAAACAGGAGCACGAACAAAGCAGAACAGACAGGGCTTGAAGCAAGCAGGTGGGGGGAGCCCAACAGAGGTGGGAGGCAGCACAGAGCTGCCTGCTCCACACCCCACACCTCAACCAGAGGCTTGGCAGGAGCTGTTGAGTGGTGGCAGTGGGCTCAGCCCCCATCTGCAGCTGTGTCACCCCCTGTGACACCGGGACAGCCACACTCACAAGGCTGGGCGCTAACGCAGCCTCCTGCTCGGCAGAGATGGCAACGAGTGGCTCGAAGCAGAGGGATTGTGTTCACCAGGCCACAAGATTCAACAGTGGGGAAAGATTTCTGGGCCTGGTGAGGACCACACCCCGTGACAGAGAACTGTGACAATGCAATCACAGTGGCCTCAGGCTTTGAGTGTGGATGTGCTGGTGCCATGTTGGGAGTGACGGGGGGGGGGGACTCAGAACATCTATAAGAAGCAACAGGGAAAATTTACATGTTATGAAACATGGCAAAACAAAGGGAGGGAGGAAACGTGGTGGATATGTACAGAGGTTCATCCAGCCTTGGCTGTGGAACTGTTCAAGTAAGAAGAGTTTGGTTTATCTTGTCCCGGCCGGCATCCATGAAGGCACAGCCCGGCACCATCGCTTGTGTGCTGGGGAGCGCTCTGAGCAGAGCCCCCGGGGACATGCTGTGCTCCTTGCACAGCCAGCAGCGGGGCTCTGAGCCCCAGGTTACTTTTTACGGGTGTGCTGTCGCCGTGCCTGCAGCCGCTGCCGAGCGCCGGTCTTGGATCCCGCCCCAATGGAAAATGCTGGGGTTGATGGACCTGGAAGCAGAGAGGAGGCACAGGTCACAGCGCAGCCTGGCAGAGGGGGAACCGAAGAGCTCGCCTCCCGCAAAGCCTGCTCATTAACCTGTCACACAACTGCATCACAGCCCAGCCCAGCCCTGCTGCTGTCCCACTGCAGCCCACCGGCCCTGAGCTCTTACCAAAGGACGTGCCGACTCCAGGGAAGGCCGAGGCAGGAGCGCTGGGCGTCCCGAAGGAAAGGCTGCTGCTGCCACTCCCAACTGCTCCTGGGACAGGTGCGCTTTGCCCAAAGGTGGGGGCAGGAGTTCCTGGAAAGCAACAAACTACCGTGAGTTGGGCTGAGCGCAGCTTCTGGCGGCCAACAGCACCCGCAGGCACTGGGATGCACAGATTTCCTCCAGGAACTGAAGCCAAGCAGCCCCATCAGATGCAGCCTCTTCACTGAAGAAACTCCCTTGCTTTCTCATCATAATCCCTGTGCCTTCCCGCAACAGGGGGAGGCACAAAGGCTTCCATCTTTCTAGACCAAAAGTTTCCAAGCATGTGGGCTGCAACTTCGTGGGAGGCAAGATGTTTCCATGAGAGAACACCCCAGAGAGCCAGCAAGCAGACTGCAATCACTGGCTGCAAGGGGTTCTGCTCGCCAGGAAACTCTAAATTGATTACTGTGAGAGTGGTGAGGTGCTGGAACAGGCTGTGCAGAGAGGCTGTGGACGCCCCATCCCTGGAGGTGTTCAAGGCCAGACTGGACAGGGCCCTGGGCAATCTGGTCTAGTATTAAATGGGGAGGTTGGTGGCCCTGCATGGGGCAGGGGGGTTGGAGATTCATGATCCTTGAGGTCCCTTCCAACCCAGGCCATTCTGTGATTTTGTGTGATTTCAAACATCAGCTAGACTGTGGTTTCTCAGGCAGGAGAGCAGCTAGCTGGGCTCAGCAGAGGCCTGGCACATTTAGAGGGGCCAAGGGGTACCAGACTGAAGGGCTACAGACCCTTCCCCTCCACCACTGAGGGCTGGGGATCTGGAAGCACATGCTCCACAAGCATCACAAGGGACAGGACAGAAAGCAGCTTACCTCCAAACACGGGCTTGGCATCGGGTGTGCTGGGCACAGTGAAGGCGAACGGCGTGCTCTGGCTCGGCGCTCCTAGCGTGCTCTGCGTCAGGGAAGAACCAAATGGTGTGGCAGCTGCAGCCGCCCCGCTCTGCCCAGCCCCAAAGCTGAAGGGCACTGCGGGTGAGCCACCGCTCAGGGTGGGTGTGCTGAGCCCAAAGGCACCGGCAGAGGGGCCCGGCTGGGCGGCTGCCCCGAAGGTGAAAGGAGATGGCGCGGTGCCGAAGACGGCAGTGCCAACGCCGCTGCTTGTCGTCTGAGTGCCGGAACCGAAGCTGGCTGTGGTAGAGGTGGCCGTCCCAAAGGAGAACACTGACGTGGTGGTCCCAAACGCCGCCTGGGTGCCGCTGGTGCCGAAGGTCGGCGGAGCGCTGCTGCCAAACGCTGGCTGAGCGGTGGACTGGGCCGTGGGCGCCCCAAAACTGAATGGGGGAGCAAAGCCGACGGGGCCCGCAGCAGGCTTGCTGGCGGGCAGCTGGCTGTCTGCAGCACCGGCACTGAATGCGGGCTGGCTCGCTGCCCCTGAATACGGCTGCAGTGGCTTCACACTTGTGCTGAAAGTACTGCCAAAAGCTGAACTGGAGGAGCCAAACGTCAGCGCCGGTTGGCCTGTGGTGGCCGGGGCAGAAGATGTCAACGTGGTGCTTCCAAATATGCTGAAGCCCGCAGTGGTGGTAGGTGCTGTTGAGTTTGCAGGTGCTTGGCCAAATGCAGGGCCTCCTGTGACGCTGGTGGTGGCAGAGACAGTGGCTGGAGCCGGCTTTCCAAACTGGAACACTGGGGCAGCAAAGGTGGGTGCCGTGCTGGTGGCAGAGCTGGACAGGCCACCAAACATGAAGGGCTGCGACGCGCTGGCGGCTGCGGTGGCGGTCACTGTCAGGCTGGTGCTGGTGGAGGCAGGCGGGTTGAGTCCAAAGCTGAACACTGGTTTAATGGTGGCATCCGTGGAGGAGTTGAGCGTGGTGGCAGTCGTAGCTGCGGTGGTGAAGATGACGTTTGGCAGAGCTGTGAATCCCACCGGCGTGGTTGTGGAGGCTGCTGGCACTTCTGCAGCTGAGGCTGGCTGTGACAATGGTTTGAAGGCAAAAGGAGAGACCTTTGCTGGAGACGAAGTCGTTGTCACGTTGCCAAAGATGGGCTTGAACACAGTGGTGGTGGAAGGCGCCGAGGAAGGGGCTGAGCTCACAGACACAGTGACTGCAGTAGAGATGACTGTTGTAGCCGGTGCTGTGCTCTCACTTTTCGGCAAAGCACCAAAGATGGGTTTGAAGATAGGGGTTGTGGTGGGCACCGCAGTGGCTGCAGTCACTGGTGGCTGGCTGGCAGGAGGGGAGCTTGGTGCCCCAAAAAGGATGTTCGGCTTCAGCATGGATGGAGGTTTGCTGGGGGTTGGGCCCAGCTCTGTGGTTGCAGGAGGTGCCATGCTGCTGGCAGGCTGTGCCCCCGAGGCAGGGGAGACAGAAAGGGCAGCCGTGCTTAGCACGGACACAGGCTTGGTGTCAGCAGAGGTTGCAGGTAGAGAACTTGACTCCAGTGACACAGCAGGAGCAGGTAGCTGTGATGCTGATGAAGGTGGCTGGAATGCTATCACAGCTCCAGAAGAGTCTGAAAAGGTGAAGATATAAGTTTTGTTGGTTTTTTTTTTAGGGATAAGGAGTAATGTATGGAGCATTTTTCTGCCAGGCAGCCACTTTGGTTCTGCAAACGTTCCCAGAGATGTAGCCCCCTGCACTCCCACAAGGTCACACCTGGACCATTGGCTGCACCCCCCAATTTGCCCTCCAGATTCAGGGTCAGAAGAGCATTTAAACAGATCTTCCAGCCTGCCTCCCCCAAAGGGAATACAGAGCTGCTGTTGAGTCTGGCTTACTCTGCCACAGTCCCGTCCCACTGACCCCTTTCCTCCTCACCTGCTGGCACAGGTGCAGCCTGGCTGCCCTGCATCTTCTTCAGGCTGTCCAGGAGCAAGTTGCTGCTGGCTGGGACAGGAGCTGTTGACACAGGTGCTGAGGAGGTCCCTGTGGTCACCGTGAATGCTAATGGCCTGGATACAGGCGTGGTCTCTGCAGTGGTGCTGCTGGGGACTGGATCTAACAGAAGGAAGCAAGAAATCAGCATCCGCAAACCTGCTGTAGGGGACTACCCATTAGCAGAGCTTCTCCAGAGGTAGGAAAACCACACCAACATCCCACTGCTCTGGCCCTGGGGGACTTCAGCCACCACCCTGCAGGCTCTGGGACACAACCACTGAGCACCCTCAGACCCAAAGACCAGGCAGGACTTGCATGGGAACATCCCTGGTCTGTGCAACAGATGCCCCACTGCCAGCTAGCCTCATCCTTGGGGTCCTATCCCTCCCCGTTCCCTGCTGTACCCCAGGTGCCCAGTCTGCCCACAGCCCTTACCAGCCTTATCCTCCAAGACTTTGTTGAACCACTGCAACGCTGCCTTCTTCTCCGCATCCAGGTCCTCCGACGTGATGGAGTAGCCCAGCTGAGGCGGCGGGGGCTGCCAAGAGAGAGCAGCGGCTTAGCTCCTTCTCAGGGAAGCCGGCAGAGCTTCTCTGAACGTGTGGTGAAGGCTGGCCGTCGCAAGACCCGTGAAGCAGCTGGTTCTGCCACAGCACGCTACCGCGGAGCTCCGGTCCCCACTCCGCAAGACCCCGGCTTGGCGCTGAGGGCACGGCCTTCCCCAGGCCATTACCTGGTCCGGCAGCAGGCGGCACAATCACGCACAGCCCACCAGACACTGGGGCTGGGGATAGCGTCACTTCCCACTCCGCCAAGGACAGGGCCTCCTTCCTGAGGGCAGGCAGGTCAGTCTCCCCCCAGCCCTGCAGAAATTGCAGTGAGCACATTCTATCTCCAGAGGAGGGCAAAAGGGGTTGCGAGACAGCGACGTACCAGCGCCAGCTGGTCCCCCCGGCGAGACGACAGCAACTGGATCTTCCGCTTGCGCTTGCCACTGCTCCCCGACGCAGCTGGAGGGCTCAGGGAACCGCGCTTCCTCCGCACAGGCGTCTCCAGCACTGCTGAAGGAAACAAGTCAGAGCCAGCTCTGGGCAGAGGAACTGTCTGGCTCGTGCCAGGAGAGCTGTCCCTTCCAACTCCTCTCCAGATGACCCAGTCTGAAGGCAGAGCCAGGGATACAGCTCTGAGCTGAGGACAAGGCTGCAAAAGCCTGAAGAGCATTCTGGGGCAGTCTCGTACGAAAGCCTGTTAGCCTTCAGAGGGGCAGTAACTCCTTCTCCACTTCCCAGATTGCCCTTGCAATCTGCCTACCTGAATCACAAACCAGGCAGGCTACACAAGCCACATCTAGTGCTGCACCACAGGATCCAGGCAGCTAATTGTGATGGACACAGGATGTCCTGTTTGTTTAGGCTGAGAAAGCATTGGAACAGGCTCAGCCTGGAATATGATCAGGGTTCTTTCAGTATGGCACACCTTGCCCTGAGGTCCTGGGGCAGCTGAGGGGCTCTCTCTTGTAAGCCAGCTCCCACGCATCTGCTGGCGCACAGCATCCCTTGCTCATCACTTAGAAACCCATTCAGGGCAGCAGAACTGCCACTACCCCTGAACCAGTACACTCCAAGTTGCCACCTGACGTCTCAAGCCAATCCTACCTGCAGACCTAAGAAATGTCCCACCCCACTGCTTGTATACACTGACACCCATCCAACCCCACACAGAACTGGTGCCAGCTTATGCTCACCTTTCTCTGTCTGCAGCTCCTTATCTGATTTCACTGGGGTGGAAGTGTTGGAGCGATGTGGCTCCTCCTCCCTGCACCAGTGGGAGAAAACCAGTTAGGGTCAAGCCTCAGATGCAGCCCCATTCCCCAAGAGGCCAAACACATGACAGAGTCCCAGCAGCAGCCTTGGCCCATGAGGCAGCCATCCAGCAAACCCTGAGACAACATGGGCACAGCCCTGTGCTTCCTGCACTGGCCCAAGAGCAGCTGAAGGCAGAGAGCTGCTTCTCCCTTCAAGCCCACAGCTTGGCGCCAGTCTACACACCCCCACTGTTCTGCAGGATAGATCAACCTTGGGGTGGCAACCAGCAGTTCTGGATGGGAAATGCCACCTCTCACAGGCTCCTCTCCTTTCAGTGCACAAGGCTGTGTCAGTTTTGGTTCTGACTGAAGCTTTACCCATTGGAGCCTGGTCCTCTGAGCTGGGACAGAGGAGCACAAGGGCTTGCACTACAAGGCAAGCCCTAAAATGCAACCTTATTTTACATATTTTGTGTAGAATCACAGAATGGCCAGGGTTGGAAGGGACCACAAGGATCATAAATCTCCAACCCCCCTGCCACATGCAGCTCCTGTGAATTACCTTTGAGGAGACAGCAATAATCAGGACCTGTCTCCTCCTGAGTTCTGGTGGCTTAGGGAACCCACAGCAATGCCACAGCAGAATACCACCTCTGTGGCAATCTCTCAACACTTCCATCTCTAACCAAGTCTCAGAGCAGGGCAGGATGAGGACAGCGCAGCGCTGCTGCTCCAGCACTGCCAGGACAGCAGTGTGACAAGGTGGCAGGGACCTGAACTAGTGCAAACCCAATGGGACCACCACACTAGTGGGCCTCCAGCAGCCAACATTTCACAAACAGTCCTGGTGGGACAGCTGGGATGGTGCCTGCCCTCCTCCCGGCTGGCACAGTGGGCAGCTGGTTACCTGGCTTTCTTGAGAGGCCACTCTGGTGTCTGGGGACGGGAGGATGCGGGGCTGGACAGCGGGGACACGCTCACACCACTCCTCTTCCACAGCTGCAACCCAGAGAGAGCAGTGACTAAGTGCACAGGCAGGGAGGGAGAAGAGCATTCCACTTTCCTGCTCACTTGTATGCTGAATGTCTCCTCCCAGAACTGCACCCAATGAGCTCACAGCCTCACTTTCCCTCCATCAACACCAAGTTCCCTTCCACATTCCGTGGAGCACTGCAGGGTTTGCCCACGCTGAAGGCAACCTGCTTTGTGAGCAAGCAGCCTCTAGGCCCCAATAGCCACAAGGACAGGAGGGGGGATGCTGCTGATCAGGGACAGTCATGGCCATCATGTAGTGCAGGTAGAGCCGCCTGGTGGCCTCAGGTGCTTCCACCTGTCCCTGCCAGAGAACAGATCCCACTCCAAGGATTTCAACCTCACCCCTCTCAGAGGAAACCCACCCTTCCCAAGGCTTCCTCCGTACTATTTTTCCCACAGAGACAGCACAGCTCTGCTAGCCACGATGATGTTCCACCATCACACCCACAGGCCTGCCTATTCAAGCAGTGCTTTACTACAGCTCTGCAGATGCCAAGGGGACCTGGGTCAGAGCAGGAACACACGGCTGCGATCCATGCTGACTCCAGCTGAAAAGGTGGCAGTGCACCAAAGGGATTCTTTTTATATCCTTCCTTTTCACTAGGTCTTGTCACCCCAGTGACACCTCCTCACCCCACAGCTGGTGCCAGGTTTGAGTCACACAGTGGGTAGAGCTGCTTTGTGCCACACATGGCTGCAGTGGTGCCCTCAGGAGTGCTTCCTACCTGTGTGAGGCCCCGGCTGGAGCTGTATGAGCTGGCGATGGCATTGCGCAGGGAGCTGGGGATTCCACTAGTGTACGTATTGTTGAGGGAGCTCATGGAGGAGGTGCGTGACCTCTTGTTTGAGCAGTCATCGGGGCACTGCGAAGCAAGGCCTCTCTTCAGAGAGCCAGGCCTGCAGAACATTAAAGAAGATTTCAGCATCTCCCCACCATTTACCCATAGGCCTTCTCATCACAGGGCATGTTGAGGAAGCAAAGCAGCCCTTTTTTCAGAGCACAGAGCTCAGGAAGAGATCCCTGCAGCAGTGCAGCCCCATGGCCCCCAGCCTGCACCCACTCAGTACAGCTCCAAGGCCGAATGATGCCACGAGGTATGGCCACTGCCATCCTTTGCAGAAGCTGGACTCCACCAGCACCTTGTTCAGAGCCTGCAGGCTTTCATACTCATCCCTCAGCTAACATCAATTGTTTCTGGCCCAATGGGCACTCACTTGGGTATGAGAGAGGCGGGAGCACCGTTGGCAACCAGGGGCTCGAATGCAGACTGCCCGCTTCCGCTGCTGTCATGGCGCCTGCAGGAGAGAGGACAGAAGCTGTGACAGGGAGGAGGCAACATGGAGGAGCACACGCTCCCAGCCTGGCCACAGGACTCCTTCCAGGCAGGCTTGGCACTGGGAGAGCACTGCTCTTCTGCCAACTAACTCCCATTCCACCATCCAAGTCCTGCAGATTTTCCCTTCACCCAGCCCTGTGTCACTGATTCTCAACCCCAGCTGCTTCCCCCCAAGTTCCAGCAGCTCCATCAGCTGCCTGCTGTGTGTGTAGTTTTGATTTAAAGAAATCTTTGCTCAAATCCGTTATTCAAAGTCAAAATGTTTCAGAGAGGTTGAACTGCTCATTTTCTAAATGGATCAGAGCTCTGTAGCTCAGATCTCCTACCCCTTCTAAGCCAGAACTCTGAAAGATTTGAATCAGAAATGAAGTCCTCCTCTTCCACAGCGAAACCTGGAAGCCTTACAACAAGCCCTGCTGTTATGCCGTGCTGGGGGCATCAGGCAAGCCCCGTCACTTAGCCCAGGTCCCCTCCAGCCCCGAGCAATCTGATTCCACTGCACAGCTGATCCAGTGCTCTCCAGCTGATGCAGGCTCCCTTCTGCTCCCAGACACTATGGGTTTTCTATCTACAAGCATTCTTCATGCATGCCAGTTATCAATGCCTTCAAAATGATTGGCTTTCGTGGCAGATACAGATATTGGCATGACGGGAAAAAAAAAGCTCATGCACCCATCCTGCATCATCCAGCTTAGCCCCTGTGGGGTTCACACACCAAGCAAAGGTGAGAGTTCAGGGAGCACAGAACCAAGGCAGTGTGTTGTACGGGCAGTCACATAGGCTGCAGTAGAGCTCAGCATCCAGGACATATGCCCATCCTTCCCAGTGTGCTGGCAAAGGCACTGCACCCTCCTCTCCCATAGCTCAGAGCTGGAAATCACTGACCTTGATTAATGGAAACAGAAGTCTCTTCTGTTGTTCCTTCTGCCTTTCCTCACTTTTGCTGTTTACAGCACAGGAAGCACAATGAGCTCTTAAAGCACTGTGCTTCTACCTGGAGCCCTAAGGCCTGGGGAGAGCAGCGACCCCCGGCAGGCAGAACTTCAGCCTGCCCTGACAAGCAGCTCCCCAAAAGCCCGCAAACCCCACGGGAACAGCAGGCACCTCCCTCCGGCAGAGGTTCCTTGCCAGGCATCCCTGGGCCACCTCCACGCCTCTCCATCCCCAGTGCCGTGGGACACACACCTGACCCACAGACACGCCCAGACAGAGGCTAAATCGCATCCTTTTGATCTCAAGGAGGAGGAGGGGTGCCAGAAGGATCTCTGACCCGGCCGAGAAGGCCAGGCGAAGGGGCACGCGGCGCTCTTCTGCCCCAGGCAGTCCTGGTGCACGCAGCATCCATCGCCGCTGAAGCGCCGGGCCCGTTTCACCCTTCCCAGCACACGGGCAGCGCTGCCGGCTCGTTACCTTCGCTTGCTCTCCTGATCGTTACCCAGCGCCTGCCGCTCCTCCTCCTCCTCCTCCTCCACCACCCTCTTCCTGCTCTCCTTGATGGCGTTCAGCACCGTCTCTTTCGCGCACGGGTCCGGGCCGCCGCCGGGCAGGAGGGCGGCCGGCGAGAGGAACCGCTCCAGCCTGGGGGGAGGGAACGCGGCGCGGGGTGAGCGAGGGGCGGCCGCGGGACGGCCCGCCGGGCCGAGAGCGCCGGTTCCGCCC
>JAOWBP010004513.1:3937372-3962378 GCA_028571105.1 Tragopan temminckii | reverse complement strand
CAAACCACTCCCAGCAGCCATGCCACCGTCCTCCTCCTCACCCCCTTCTCCTTGCAGATCTCACACCGCCAGTGCTTCCATCCAGCCCTCCTGCAAGCAGTGACACCGCACCCCTCTGCTGTCCCTCCACAACCCATGGCTCAGGGGCTCTGTCCCCACGTCCCCAGCATGTGTTGCTGCCAGGAGTGGCTTTCAACACCCACTGAGGCTGTTCTGAAGGAGACCCAAACCCGATGCAGTGCAGGCAGCAAGCACTCAGGAACGCTGGCTCGGAGCTGCTTGGAAAGCCCCTGTGATTCCTCCGGGTCTCCCTGGCACTCAGCACTTTCCCATTTGCCTTTCCAAGAAGCGGCCACACTTGAGGCTCACACTGGGAGCCCTTTCCCTGACAGCTCCCAAGGACGTCCCGCATTCCACCTCCATCCCCTCTGTGCTCACACTGCCAGGCACACACAGCACCCCGCCTCACCCCGAGCCCCTGCGTGTGGGAAGCTCCGGCGTTTCCCCCTCACCCCACTGTGGGAAGGCAGAGCTGTAAATCTCACTTTTCCTGTCTCCGGCCAAGCCAGGCAGTGCGTCAAATGCTCCCCGTGCCAGGGCAGGGTCCCAGCTGCAGCTTTCAGCCCTGTTTTAAAGCAAATCCAGGCCCTCCATTTTCCCACTCACCTCAGATTTCTTGTCTGCAGCCTTGAATGCTTCCCTGGACCCCTCCTGTCTGCCCAGTGTGGCTCTCATGGCCTTTTCCATGAGGATGCTCCTTAATGGGAGCAAAGGAGAAGCTGAGATATACCGAACGAGAGGAGTGCGAGGAAAGGGGAGGGCAGAGCAGCAAAGCTCATGGAAAGCAGGTAAGTTTGATTTGCCCTTTCCGAAACACTTAAAGAGAAAAAAAAGAAGTCTGGGAGCTTTAGAGGGCCCCTGCCTCCCTGCTGGTGGCCGGGGATGAGGACAGCCCAGCTCACACCCCAGGCAACTGAGCTGCCAGGGCACCACACACCACAGCCTGCATCCCACCCGCTGCGCACAGCCTGCTCTGAGCAGGTCCCCTCACCAAAGCAGCACCCCGTGTGCCTTTAAACTCCCACACCTCATAGCTGAGCAATGGATGAGCAACAGAGGGGTCCACACAGAGTGACCCAGGTGCAGCACCAGCAGCACTTCCACAGCTCCCCCCCGTCTGACTGAAGCTTACCAAGGAGGGATGCCCCGAGCTGCTACAGGCCCTCCAGCTCAGGGCTCTGCTGCCAGCGAGCACAAAGGGCTGGACACAGCTCACCTGCAGCTGGCAGGGGCTCACCCTGCCACCACAGTGCCATCGCTGCCACCACAGCATCAGACACACTCGTGTCTGCAGTGGGGATGGCCATGGTGACAGAGGTGTGCACACAGAGCTGCTCGACAAGTGGGGAGCTGCCCAGTCTCCCACCTTGCACAGGCAGAACTGCTCCCAAGAGCTCCTTTTATCCATAGTTTGCACCAACTAGTCTGACCCGCAGGGAGCTCACTGTGTCAGGCACGAGACAGAGCAACAGCAAACAGATGCTTGCTGAAACAACTGCTAATTGTTCCCAATTTCGGCCAGGTCTTGAATACTCATCAGCGCGTGGCACGATCCCTAATGTGTTTTGCAGGATGGCAAGGAATGATCGCAGCTGACCACAGGGGAGGGAGCAGTGCTGCAGCTCCTGCACTGCTACCGAGGCAGAGGGGATCTGTGTTCACACCCCTCCTGGAAAAGGAAAACGAGCTCCAGGAGGGCAGCTGCTCTGTGCTCCTCTGTGCTCTCACAGCAGCTCCGCAAGGGCTGTGTGAATTATGATTTGAACGTGTTCCAGGGAAGGAGGAAGGGTGCTGGGAGGTCTGCAAGGATGCTGCTCCTCCCAGCCGGCAGCCCCCGGCAGTAACACTGCAGCTCGGGGCTCTTCCAGGGACACCACGGCCTCACTGGGCTGCTGTGTGCGAGGATACCCCTCCTGCTTCTCACCACAGCAAATCCTCTCTTCAAGCCCTCCCGGTGCTTTTGGATTTTCAGACAGAGGTGGATGGAGACCCGGCCTCACTTCTCACAAAAGCCAGTGAGAAGCTTTGCCTGGTCAGAAAAACAGTGGCCAAACTTTCATTTCCTAAGCAAGAACGTGCAGGTTAGTAACATCCTCACTGGAGAAACGTCCTGTAGCAGGGGACCCCACACAAGGCCAGGACAAAGAACAACTTGAGCACGTCAGGCTCTGCTGCTGGCTGCAGGAGGGGCAGTGGGGCTGCGTGCCTGGCCAGAGCTGCCCGGCCTACCTGGGGGAAATCCCAACAATTAACCCTCAGTGGTGGTTGGATCCAAACTGGAGATGTTGGTCACTGGTGGTCTGGAGCAAACGCTCCAGAACAGCAACACGCTGCCACCCGGGTTCACCCTCCCCTATGGGAGAGAAAGGGAACCCGAGGGAACAGCACGAAGCTGTTTCAGGACAGGTTCAGGTTGGGTGCTGGGAAAAGGTTCTTCACCAGAGAGGGGCTGCACACTGCAGCTGCTCTCCAGGGCAGCAGTCACGGCCCCAGGCCTGCTGGATTTTAAGGAGTGTTTGGACAAGGCTCTCAGAAACGTGGTTTGAATTTCAGGTGGTTGTGTGCGGAGCCAGGAGTCGGACTCAGTGATCCCCAGGGATCCCTTCCTTGAGCGATTCTATGACTCCATGGGTGCTGGCCAGCCCTGGGCAGCCCACAAGCCTAACATTAGCACCAGTCTTGCCCAGCCACGCTGAGGACATCTGGGAGAGGACATCAGGAGCTGTACAGCCATCTGCTGTTGCCCCACACAGCCTATACATGGCCCTCAGAAGCCACACTGGGGTCAGAGGGCTTTTCCCACAGTCAGGGAGCACACAGCCAGGGCAGAGGCTTGCAGGGCAGAGCGCACCATGGGGCTGCACCCAGGGGGTCTCCCTGCAGACAGCACCGTCCGACAGCGCCTGCAGGCTGTGGCACACCGGGGCACTGTGAAAGAAAGGAATTTCTGTATAAATCCCATTTACCAGCGGGTTTCTCACTTCCCCTCCAGCAGACAATCCCAGCCCTCAGAGCGCTGCTGCATGAAGAGACCGTTTAATATATTTTTGGAAGAGAGGAAAAAAAAAAAACTCTCTCAAAAGAGCCTCTTTCAGCTAATAATGAAGTGAATATTATATTAAGAATGAAAACATATTCAGGGTAACTTACAGAGGGAGACAGAAAACCTTTTCATAACACCCTGGCCACAAACACAACTGCCAATTAAACCAGCTTCGTTCCCCAGCCCGTGCCAACACAAACTCAGGGCAGGGAGCTGGGTGCCCGCATGGCCCTGGCCAGTCAGCCCGTGCTGCTGAGTAGTTTCCAGGCCTCGCTGCCGAAATAAAAAGGGCTCAAGGCCCTATGCAGCCCAGCCTGGGGCTGCCCCGCACTACGGGGCTCACGGCTGGGCAGTGAACAGGCTGCAGTGATGGGCCACGGGGTGCTCAGAACATGGGATTGTGTCGGCTGCTCCTTGGGAGCGTGCCACGCTGTAGGGCTGCTGCAGTGAATTGGGGTAGGGAGGTGCTGAGCAGAGGCCACCAGTCTGGGGCTGGCCACCAAGGCATGGCAGGAACACTGGCACAGGTGATGGCCATACCTCAGCACTCCCCTCCCCCTCCACCCCAGTGCCCACCAGTGATGGGGAGATGTGCCTGTAGGTGCACAGGGCTGAGCTTGGCATCCCCATCACCACCAATGCCTGTAGGTTCCCACATGCCCTCAACATGCTGCCTCATCTTCAGTTCTGCCATCCCATGTATTGTAGAACTGTTAGAGTTGGAAAAGACTTCTAAGATCATGTAGTCCAACCACCCACCAACTACCAGTACTGCCCACATCGCTCAGTGCCCCATTCCCATGGCTCTGGAACACCTCCAGGGGTGGTGACCCCTGCGGGCAGTTGTGCCACCGCAGCACTGTTTTTTGGAGAAGTTTTTCCTAATATCCACCGCTAACCTCCCTTGGTGCAATGAGGCCATCGCCTCTCATCCTATCACTGTTACCTGGGAGCAGAGGCCAACCCTCCCTCCATACCACCTCCTTTCAGGCAGTTGTAGGGAGCAGTGATGTCTCCCCCTGACCTCCTCTTCTCCACACTGACCCATGCCAGCTCCCTCAGCCGCTCCCCATCAGACGTGTGCTCCAGACCCTCACAGCTCCGTTCCTTCTCTGGACACACTCCAGTGCCTCCATGTCTTTCCTGCAGTGAGGGCCCGGCCCCAAACACAGCACTGAGGTGAGGCTTCACCAGGGCTGGCACAGAGGGACAGTCAGCTCCTGCCATCAACACCACCAACACACTCCAGGGTTAGCGTACTAACTGCCATCACTGCAGGCAGCAGGGTCACAGCACCCACACAACAGCATGGGAGATGTATGGCGTACACAGCAGCACTGCATGGGAGGAAACAAGTGGGAAGAGCCGCATGCAGCGCACACACAGGAGGAGCATGGGCTGTTATATGCAGCTCACATCAGTTTGAACCTCACCTCACAGCCCAAGAAACCAAAGAGACAGGGAGACGTGAGGGCACCCAGCATCTTGGGCTCAGATTAAACCGGAGCACACCCAGGCTGGGAAAACATCATACAATATCAGATAATATTTTAATTGCTCGGCAAAGTTCAGAAGCTGCAAGTTGACATTAGATAAACCCAAACTGGAAATACAAGACCACTTCTGAGCTGTAAGAGGTAACCTACCTTTGGAACAGTTCCTCTGCTAAACACCCTGAAGATATTTGTCAAACTATTTAAAGAAAGGAGGGGTGAAGGGGGGTGGGGGCAGAAATGGCTTTTGGGCCAAAAATAAATATTTCAGTAGCAAATTTCTCAAAGGCCCACATTTTCCCATTAACAATCAGAAACTGCGCTTCTTTGTAGAAATTTTTCTGTTTTGCTCACGGACTTACATTTCTGTTCTAATGTCAAGTAAAGATTGTAACACATTTTTGATCTTGCCCAGGGATGGAAAGTTTTATTCTTTCTCTTAAAGAGAAATAAAAGCAAAATAATAATAATAAAAAATATAAGCAAAGTCATTTTTCACATTCACCTTATATAGAAAAATTGCAAAACTCCAAAATTCCCTTCAACAAACTCTAGCTGACAACTCAAAATCTTTAATACATCAGTAAACTAATCTTCAACCATCAGACAGCCTGCAGGTCAGATGTTATGGGGCTGGGAGGTGGCGTGGGATCTGCAGTCCCCATTGCTGCAGCACTGCAACTTGCTCAGCTGGCAGCCAACAGGAGCAGAGACTTGCAGGAATCCCTTTCAGGAAACAGTGAGCAATCCCATCCATTTCTACTTATGGATTTAAATGTTTATGCCTTGGATGGTGCCTTTTGTGATGGGTTTTGTCCATACAAGTTTGGGGAGCAGGGTGTTGTGCCTTCACCAGGTTTCCCACTTACGCAGCTGTGCCAAGTTTCCATCTGCAAATCCACTCCAAATGGATGCCATGCTCCCTCAACCCAGCAGCCAAAAGCCAGCAGACAAGTGCCAAAATGTCTCACATCAGGAGGCTGAGGGAACTCCGAGAGGCACAGCAACCTTGAGCTGGAGAACTCTGCCACACATCTGCCTTCAGGTCTCCCATCTTATCCTATCTGTCATGAAACACAATCCTCTGCTTCACATTGGAAAATGGCACCAGCTTCCAATGCAAGGAAGTCAGTGGAGCAATCTGTACAGAAAAATCCTTGATAGAAAGCCAATCAAAAACAAACCCTGGAATTGCTTTGCTGTGGTGCAGTATTACGAGGGAGGCATTGCCATCTAGTGTCCGCCCGGCAAAGGGGAATCAGCAAGGCACTGGTGCGGAGAACCAAAAGGGGACTGGACATTGCAATGCAAGGACAGCAGACAGGGCTGCCTGTGCCATCTGTGGGCAGAGCAGCTGGGAAGCCCTGGCCACACAGCTACAGAAACCCAAGCACAGGAAAGTAGCCACCCTTATCCAGTGAGAGCCCAGGCCTGGCACCTGTCAGGGATTTGAGTTGGGCAGCAGCTCAGTTAGAGCCTTCCACGCAACACTTGCTTTTTCCAGTTGTGTATTATCACTGCACATCAAAACTCCTGAAACAAGATAAAGCCCTGCACTCTATAATTAAGATAATTAGTACTACAGAACTCTTCCCCCCCCCCACCTTCCTATTTATACTCTTGGAGGCTTTTGGAAAAAGGTGATCTGACAAAAAGAAGTACTAATCAGATTTCTTAAGGAAATTATGAAGAAACCCAAAGCCCACAGTCTCCTTTGATCTGCTTTCCTCCCACTAAGCAGTGCAGCAGGATCTGACCACCCCTCTCTCAGAGATCAAGATGCCCGTTCTCCAGAAGCACAGAAGACTACAACAAGCAGAAAGCTCCAGAAATGTGCTTGCAGGGTGCTGCCAACTCAAGATTTCCCAACTTTTTTTTTTCCCCTCTCCAGTGTATCCAACCAAGAGGGCATTTTATTTTAAGATACCATCAGAGCGTGGTGGTATTGAGTCCAAAAAGCCATAAAGATGTCGGCAGAACTGGGGAAAACAAGATGTTTCTCTCCTGGCAAGAGGCCACCTTGGAACACACACTGACCACAGGCAACTCTCCCTGCCCTGCAAGTCAACAACAAGGCACTGAATTATGCTTAGAAGACATTATCCAAACTAGTCAAACATGGATGGGAGAAGTATCATTAAAACAGTGTTTCATGTTACTGGGTTCCTCCTCTGCAGAATCCACGTGGCTTCTTGTAGCTTCTACACTGCCTCACCAAGAGGTTTTGCATTCATAGCTCAGCCATGCCACAAAGGCCTACGTTCAGGGAGAACACAGTGCGTTCTGCTCCAAAAGGAAACCAACTTGATCAAAGCTAGTGAAGTCAGCAATATTTGAAGGGGAAAAAGCTGGTATTCTCAGGTAATTTGAAATATAGTATCAACACTCACTGGAATGTTCAGCCAAAACAAAGAGCATAGCATGCTGTTGCCCAAGCAGTTAGCTACATTAACAAACTGGACTCTATTTCCAAATTCCAGTTCCTTATACTGAAAGAGACATTAATCACTCTTGCACAATAAACTGGCACAAGTCCTGCCAGCACTAGTTCTCAGATTGGTTTATTTTCTCAGAACAAAAACAATATTAAACATAACCTTTTAAAGAACAATCTGTATAAGCAATACAAAACTTCATGGCATCCTACTTGTATTTTCAGATTCCCTTAAAGCAGCCCATAATCTGCAAGAGGTAGGATGTCAAGAACGTTCAAGGAATGTTCATGGAAGAATAAAGGGCTTGGTTCTTCTAGAAACAGCCCTAGAATGTGCTAAATAAACCAAATTCAGGAAAAACACGTTGTGTGTACACCAAGAGGACCTCCGCGTTATGCTTCTCCCAAAACAAAGATCCAACACCAAAATCTCCATGTGCCCAGGGGTAGGTCTCCTCTTCATCCAAGGACCGTTCCTTTCGTCAGCTGGAGAAGTCCTAGGATAACAAAGACTACAGTCATCATTCCCACAGGAAACACTGTACATGTTACTCCATTTTAGCAGCTCCAAACATTAATAGTTCAACTGTTGCTAGCACGTATTTACAGTGCCCCTGAAAGAGTCATCCAAGTGTTCTGTAGATTAGTATAAGTGGATCAGGCACAGTGGCATTCCCATAAAATTAATTCAATTTTCTCACTTTAGACTTGGAAGAAACTGAGTGTTAAGTGAGAAGAATTCAAAAATAGCAAGCTCACTGCAAAGACCTCAGAAGGGCCCTTCAGGTCATCTCCCTTCCCATACTGGATGATCCATGTTACACAGTACCCTGCATTTTTCCAGCTGCGTACTGAGAAGCCTGGTGTCTGGACATTTACTCTTCGGCTTTGAGAAGCCAGTTCTCTTTCTCCCAGATTCACCCTTCCCCTCTGAGAATTCTATTGCTTCTCCCTGCACCTTCCTCCCTTGGTCACATCATTCTTTGCAAGGGTCATTACCTCCAGGAGGCCTAGCCACAACATGACAGCACATGCAACTTGCCAAGGAACATAGCGCTCCCAGCATTTTGCTCTTTTCAAGAGCAAAATGATACCTCTCACCCACCACTCTCATTTGTATTTGGGTCCTTACCAGCCCTGGAGTCCCAGCACACACTAAGACTGCAGAGCCTGCCCCCAAAGAAGCCTCCATCTCTCACCTGCAGCTTCTACCCCACCCTCTAGCTCTTTAAGGTCAATAGAAGGAAAGCAGTATCTACGCACAGGGTGTTTTCTCTGGATATAAGCCAGACCTACCCCTAAGCTGTGATTTTTTTCCCTCTGTATTTCAAAGGGGAACCTCTTGGGTTCAATGCTCACAACTCAGATCTGCCTCACAGATGTGGCTACAATTCCACAGCACTGACCTTACTGCCAAAAGCTCACCTGCTTCTCCAGTGCCTCTTCCAACCACACTGTTCCTTTGCCTCTGCCCTTTGCAGAGAGCCCCAGCATCTCCTGCTCCCTGGCCTGAGATCACACAACAGAATACTGACAAGTTTCCATGATTTGTCTGAGTGTAGATGGTACTGAAACACTGCTGAGAAGCCAGACTCATCCCTCCAGCATTTATAGGTTGAACAGTAGAAGGGAAGAAAAAAATTAATAGTAATAAAACAAAATCCTTGGAATCTTCTCCATAAGGTAACTCATTATCTGTTTCCTACAGAAGTCCTGAGAGTCAAAAGGAAGACGTACATCCCTACCACCTTTCAGTTTAATACTGGCAGCCCAGTTCAACTTCTGCTACTTTCTCAGGAGCTGTAGCCACTTGAGCTTGTTCAGCCAGCTGCAGTGGTGATGTCTGCAAATTTAAATCAGGTTACTAGTAGCAAAATAAGGAAGTCTGCTCCTGAGAGGATATCAACTTACAGAGTGCTAACCAGAAGGCTAAAAAGCAGTAACAGAGGAAAACAGACATTTACCTGCTAAAAGATGAGAAGGCAAAACGCCACATGATGCTCAAAATACAGACCTCACTTTATATTCTTGGAAAGCAACTGTTTTGCTCTTGCACCACAGTATCACAGGACAGTTAGAATTGCAAGGAATTGGTCTCTAGTCCATAACACGTTCATAGCAGAGTGAGCTGTGAGGTTGATTGGGTTATTCATTTTTCCCCAACGACCTTGAAGAATCCAGGTTTTATTCAGCCAGTATGCTCAGAGCTCATGGCTCACATGACCCAGCCAGAAAAGAGTCTCAATCAGGACAATCCACCCCTATCTAAGGCTGCCGCCAAATGCACTTTGGAATAACAAAAGGATCATAGAATCACAAGGTTGGAAATTACCTGCAAGATCATCTAGTCACATACAACAGTGAAGCAACTTTCAAGACTGCCAGAAATACACCAGCAGATTTCTAGCCTAGCACAAAATAGGATTCACAGTATCAAGAAAGCACAGTTAGCATCCTGGTTCACTCAGACTCATGAAATCCCATGTTACAGCCCCATTTTTATCACCAAACCTTCCAAAAATCAAGGGCTTGCTGTGAGTAGCTTGTGTTACACTCAGCTTTGGGCTTTTGGGCTGACTAGCTCTATCAAGCACCTACCCTAATCAGGAGAATGGGGAGAGAAAGTTTCTTCAGAAAGAGAAACTACTAGAGGACCCTGCAACTGATCTTTTCTTTGAAAATTGAAGACAGAAAAATGCTTAAGTCATTTCTCCATTTCACAGCACAGAGTTGTGGCAACTAGGACAAGGAAAGAAAGGTTTCTCACGTGAACAAAATTCCTTAGACTTGTGCTGTGGCATCCTCTGCTTTATTAGAGGAAAGCATCTTTGCTCCTGTTAAAATGCAACCGACTGCTCTGCTACTTGTCAGTCTAATACTATACCCACACAGCACTTCCTTTCATGTGTCCCTGATAGGCATACTTAGAAGATAATCACTTGATGTTTCCGCAGGCTGTTAGTTGTGGTTGGGGTGTCTAACTGGGTCTAAAACCTACAGCTACTGAGATTTCCTGTGCACCAGGAAAAACAAAGGATCAAACTGCGAGGCTCCTGGTTTCATGGCTGCTATTTGAAGTAATAAGAGTCTTTACACAGAGCTAATTAAAAAAAAAATATTCAAACTGAAACCCTAAAGCCATCTCAAGGAGCGTTTGATCAGTTCACCTCTTTCATTTGCACCTAATGGCAACACAGTCAGAAGAGGAACGGAGGGGAAGCGCTCAGCCCTGGAGACGCAGTGAGCTGGGCAGTGTTCAAAGCACCCACAGCTCCTGCAGGTAGAGGAGCAGCATGCTCCAAGCAGGGCTCCACTCCAACGTTTGTTTCCTTCCCTTAAAAGCAGGTTGGCAGCAACTCAGCCACAGCAGCAGAAACGCAGGCGCTCACTTTGAAGTTCAGACAGAAGTCTGTCACTACCAGCTATTTTAATTCATGCTTTGGAAAGACAAGGCAGCTGAGCATCAATTTACAGCAAACAACATGCCAGGTCACAGGTCATTCATAATCACAATCGCCTTTACTCTGCATCAAAGCCATAATTAACTGTTAATGTTTAACTAAGGCTTTAAAATTTGTTTAAGCTGCTTTGTTGCATAAAGCACCATGGCTATCTCCTTCCCAGCTGAGTCTCCAGAAGGGCTGTAGGAAAGCACTGTGTAGGCACCAAGCACAGCAAGCAATATTTCTGCCAAAGCACGGGGAAGTTGGGAAGAAGCTCCCACCAGTTCAGCCTCTGTGAAACCCACGCTTTGAAGCAGCAGCTCCTAACTGCACTAATAACCCCCAGTGAAAAGGCACTTCTCAAGAGAAGCAATCAAGTTGTCAGCTTTGTGGAGGGCAGACAGGCCGGGAGTTTGGTCTGGCTGATCCATCCCAGAGCCAGCAGCTACCTGCAGAGAAATGCAGCCTCCAGGTGCTCCTAACACAAGGCAGAATATCTCACTTTCAGCACTTCAGCTCAAACTTTGTGGTCACTACAGGGAAGAAAGGAAAGCTTGACTTGTTAATCTTAACTCCAGCACTCCGAAAGAGCACATTACATGCTCGCTTTTGGAGCATGGATCAGCAAAGGAGCTAAAACCTTCTTGAACAGCAATTGCCTGAGAAGTGTTCTTCATTCAAGACCTGACAAGTCCAAAAGGAACTGCCACTCTGAAATGACAGCCTGGAGGAAAACAGCTGCCACCAAGAGGTGAACAAGCTCCTTCTTAAAAGCATCATGCGGAGCCCACAAGAGGTTACTGACACGCTGCAGCTCTTCTGAAGGCAAGAACAAAGCTCAGCTACAGCTTGCTTGCTATCAGCCCACTGATAACAGGATGTGCTGGGCAACCCACCCTGACAGGACAAGAAGTAAGGGCCATCTACAACACCAGGCTATCATGGTTTGTCAGGACAATTATTAGAGAGAATGCCACGTATCACCACCACTGGTGCATTCGGCATGCCTTCAGAAAATTACCTAATTAGGACACCACTACTGCTGTCTGTGAAAGCAATTTTGCAGTCAGCCATACACCCATTTGTCTCACTCAGATGTAGTTCAGGGATGTCCCGCTGTTAGTGCTTCAAGTGGACTCACTTTCTCAGCCAAATTAAGCCTACCTTCAAGAAGCACATGAGCATGCAGAAGCTCAGAGACTCTCCAGGTCGTGAAGAGAAAGGCAAGAGAAGACTCCAGCAGCTGCCAGGAATACCCCATTAGAGGTGCAAGCGATGTCAGTACTCAAGGGTGAAGGTACAAGGAGAAGATTCTCTATTCCTTGTTCATATAATAAAGCTATACAAACCTCCAGTGTCAACTGAACATCTGTGCTTATGTGTTTTTTTTCCCTTAGGATATGTTTTTTGCTAGCTGATCCATTATAATTCTCAGCTCTGCAAAGAATCCACCATGAGTCTCAAGCACAGCCTGTAGACAGAGAGAGAGTTCAGTGGAAGGAAGAATTAAGCAGAGACTGTTAGCAACATTTGACTTCAGAGAGCTTGAATACTGATGACCTGAATCTAAGGTGCCAGAGAGAGGGTCTGTCAAGTCTGCTCAGATCTACTGTGTGCCAAGGAATCCTAAAGCAAAGAGGAGAAATGCAGGAAGAGGAGCACTTTCCCAAGCATTTCCAAAAAAAGAAAACCGCTTCAAACAGCACCCAGACAGAGCAACAACACTTCCTCAGAGAGCAAGAGGTCTCATAAGAGGGGCAATTACAAGAGGGTGAAAGGAAGGGATGAACTCTTCAACACCTACTTCTGACTTAAGAAGGACTTCATTTAGCAAGTCTGGGCTGAAACTGTTCCTTACAGTAGCTCCCAGTCCTTCAAGAGCTCAAATTTTCACGTCAATAATGCTCAGCATTCTGTCAAATCAACAGTTCCCTGATAAAGCAGTGTGGGTACTGGGACAGGCACATGAAGGTCACATTTCCCTTATTGCAAATAACTCTGCAGATCTGCAAACTGACTCACAGCAGAGCCAAGACACTCCCTGTGTCTTAGGCAAACAGCCCTCCCAAAAGCAAAAAGCACTTTGGGGGCCCTCAGCATTGCGGCCATCTGGACATTAAAAGTTTGTAGCTTCATTTAAACAAACCTGTGTTTGTGGAATAAGCCTGTAACACTTGGAAGGCTACTAATAAATTAAATACATCAGCCACCATTGCGTGGTTTGCACCATTATCATCTGAAGGTTTTTTTTCCCCCCTTCTCTTCTACTGGAATTACCCCCTGCTGTGCTCCAGCTTTGCTGCACTGTGAGCCCCACCAGTCCTGAGGCAGTGGGACACCAATGACAGCAACCTGCCAGCAACCTACCCAGGCAGCACATGTGGGTACAGCAGCACAGCCACACAGAAGATTAGGCCACTTTGTGTTTCTGCTCAGGATAACTTACTACTGAACTACAAAAGGAGTGAAAAGCATCCTCCAAGCTCAGATCTCCACGCTCAAATGCTCCTCCAAGAAACCAGACTAGAAGAACAGCACACAAGAGAACATGGAAAAAGACCCTTTGTTTTGCTGTATAAGGCTGCGCATGACACATTTAAATCCCCAGATGCAAGATTAAAAGAAACAGATAGGATAAAGACATGTCTGAAGTGCTCCAGATCAGCAGGGCTGGTAGCCAGGCACACCAGCTGTGCCTGTATGGGATGGCAAGAGCCCAGGGAGAGCTGCTACAAGGACGAAGTGGCACTGGGGGCTTTTGTGCCTCAACAACAGCACAATTAAGCAGTAATTTGACCTCAGGCACGAGTCACTGGCACCTGCAGCAGGCTGCCATCCAAAATCTGTCCCTTTGGTTGCTAATTGCTTTAGGTAGGTTTATCCTATTTGCCTTTATACTCATCATGGTAACAAAACGTTTTTACTCATGCTTTGTACAACTGAAACATGAGAGGTAGAGAAAGGAGACTTTAAAAGTCATGTTTCATAGATGCAGTTATTTTAAGATCCTCCATCTCCTTGCTGCTGGAATTGAAGGGCACTAACTCTGAAGATTCTGCAAAAACAAAATTTCCTGTGTAAAGACATTCACATCCTACACATTGTCCATTCCCTTTGAACTTTAACTCCATGATAAATATGATGAAAAGAACCCAGCACCTTTTTCACTATCCATTGATTTGTAACAGCAGCAGACAATTTAGTGCGTTTCATCTTCCTGCTGCTGGCTAAAGCTCTGAGAAAGAAAAAGCGCAGAATAGGAATATCCAGCAGGGCTCAGCCTGCCCTTTCTAGAGAAAGTGTGCAGAGCAGATAGGAGCTTGAGGAGCACAGCCATGAGTCCCTTCCTACCTTACTGGGTGGCCCAGGGTTGAGCACACAGAGGGAAACACCAGGCTTTAGATGCTCACAAAGTCGCAGAGCAGATGGCGCTGGGCTGGGCCCTGAGGCACCGTTCTGTTGAGGCTGAATTTCACCACCTCATCTTGGAACAAGGGCACAGCAGGGCACTGCAAGACACTGCCCAGGTCTCCCTGCCAGCATGGGCAACACCAACCCAGCACACCAAGTGCCCTCACCAAGGACCTCTGTAACCAAGCCCTCCTGTCCTATCAGGGTTCAAAGAGCACAGGAGCATGCAGTTGTTTCCTTCAGGTCCCTGTCCTCTGTTCCCTCTACACCAGAGCTCTTGTGTGTGGAGGCAGCAGAATCATTTCTCCACTGCTAGTCTCTAGAAGAGACCAGAGCATACCTGTGGTACCTCTCTGGGAGATGAGTATTACTGCAGATACGAACTGCAGAACTCCTCTGAAATTAAAAAATAAAAATAAAAATTAAAAGATGCTACAGGAAGGAAGATCTAGAGGGGGGGTAAAAACCTCCAGACAAAATCCCCACCAAAACATCCCAGAACACCCAACCACCCTTTTAAAGATTTCCTCCTTCCTCTGCTTAGCAAGGAGAATGCTCAGTGAAGTCATCCTCCAAGCCTCCGCACTAGCTCCAGCAATGCTCAGCATAAAGCAGTGCTTAACAGTTTCCTTTGCAGCACAGGACATCCCAATGGTACAGTAATGTGTGTATTCTAGAGAAGTGAAATTGCTGTTTCTCTGTTGTTCAGCCTCACACAGTGGGCAAGGACAGTATCAGCAGGAGGCACATCTTAGATCTTCAGCTCTGTGATACAGGGGAGCGGGAGGGGAAGGAGCAAGCTGCTGTTCGCTCAAAGTCTGGAGCCTCCCCAAGGCAGGAGCTGTGACTCTATTATGCACATATGCCTCAGTTTATTTGCCAGTCTCTTTTAGACTATTAGGTCAGTTTAACTAGCAACTGCTGCTGATTTTAAGCCCAATTATAGTCACTTCTACCTGGTGACACAGCCCCAGTTCTGCAGCCAATTCTCACCAATTAATGGCTTCAGAATTGCTAGATCCTGCTGTTCGTAGCAGTCTCAAGTTCGACCTCATAGTTTCCTGCCATAATTTCAGTATTGTTTGTTTTAACTGGAACATTTCCCTGTATGCTGTCAGCTACTGAGACCACTTCTCCTGTCTACTGGAATTCTGATACACATTAGAAGCAAGCTTTCAGCCTTGGCCCATCTTTAATTAAAAGAAGATAAGTCTTTCTGGGATTAAACTCCCAAAAACCTGCTACGAGGATGTAGGCATCTCTAGGAAATCTGTACCCACATCTCACGATTAACTTCTCTTCATCTTGAAGGACCACAACAATACAAAGACAGTACGTTCCATTATTTTATGGGGTTTAAAAGTCTGTCACCAAAAGCCTGCCTTTTCACTGGAACAAAGAACTCTACGGAGGCAGTGATTTCAGTCCATCCAGCTTAGGGTGCTCCAAAGGGGACTTTCGGCCATGACAGGTAACCTGGCTTGACATATGCTACAGAAGATAGATAGAGGCAAGCAAATAGCTCAGACCTGAAGAAGGGCAAGCAGAAGACCCCAAGCCACTGTGTTTGCAGGAGACTACTGAAGGAAAGATTTAAGAAGGTGTTTATGCTTCTATTTCTATTGCTGAGTATTTCTGAATTCCCCTAGGAAGCATCACAAGTGGCCTCATTTCACAAAAGAAGATGCTTCTTCTGATTTGAAACTCCACTAAAAAGGAAGAAAGCGTGCACTGAGCAAGATGTAATTCCAGGAATAGACTCTACAGTGAGAGAGAGACAGAAATACCACGCAGAGTGACTGCATTCAGGTGTGTCTGGTTCTGAGTATTATTGTGGAAAACACAGCAGAGCCCTGGATTACCCAGCACGGACGAATGAACCCATTTGTCCCTGAACCAAAGCAGCCACTGCAAATCTCACCAAAAGAAACAGCAAAGCCCCTTGGGTAGGAGAGCTGAGCCAGAAAAACACAGCAGCGAGTCAGGGGGAGCAAATGTCCAACTCCAGCTGTGAGTCATGTAGCTGGTAAGGCGGCCGTGGGGTCAGACCAACTCAGCACCACCTGCCAGCTGCTGCACAGGAAGGTTTTCCACAACGGTGTGATTCCAGCGATCATCAGACACGAGCTCCCAGCACAGCCCACTGCCCATCCGCTCACTAAACGGATCAAAGAAGGCTGCCAGACCGACTGAGAACAGCTTGTGCCCTAAACTGAACTAGTGCAAACTTGTCAGAAAACACTAAAGAATGTTCTGTCTCAATTCTGGACAGTTAGCTGCGCCTTTGGAGCAGGAGCTGCTGTGCTCCTCTCTGAATACGTAATGACTTTTTTTTTTCCTCCAGCAAAAGAGATTTTTCTCACAAGGAATTAGCAGTGGATTGTTATGTAGATCTCAGTGGTGTAAATCTGTCTGAAGACTAAAAAAAATGCTTCAACTAAACTTAATTTCAAAGGCCAGCAATCTGACTGACAGCTGTCACACAGCTGTGAAAGGAGGCAGAGCTCCAGGGAAGCATGTGGTTGCATCAGTAGGAGCCATGGAGAAAATCTGGCTGATGGGCACATCAGCCTCATCTTTAAGCTTCTCTTTTGCCTTTCCCCATCTCTGCAAGTCCTGCAGGCCTTCACACTGCAAGTATCTAGAGAATCTTTAGAATTTCGAGTCTCCCTGCCAAACCCACACTGTGGGCTTCCTGCACACATCAGGCATAGCCCCCCATCCCAAAGCACAGCCTGGGGCAGAACAGAGATGACAGTCTCATCCCCAACCCATAGCAGAACGATGTGTGCTCTGAGGCAGCTCGCAACAAGCAGCCACGAGTGGAAGGCAGGAGGGTGAGGGCTACAGCAAGGAGCACATCCAGCCAGGAGAGGGACACACTTCTTTGGGAAGCAGCTATTCAGTCAGACCTCTCCCTCAAATACTGGGTTAGCTTCCTCACAGCCACAGACAAGAGAAAGAGCTGACCTTAAAATAGCACAGCTGCATCCTGCGCTCAGCGCTGCCAATGATGGAAAAGCTGCTCATACACTCATTTTCAGAAGGAAGAGGGATACTGCCTGTATTGTTTGAGATGGAATGGCAGCCACCTCTGACGGCCCCGAGCTGCTGATGCTTTCTGACAGAAGGCTGCTGTCATTTTCCACAACCCTCTCCCTAGGGCTTACCCTGAGGCGAGAGACCAGCGCAGACTTCCAGTCCCCCTTACACCCCCTCCAAAGGTTTTGACAAAAAAAAGAAAAACCCAGTGATCAAAGAGCCTTTGTGCATTTATAAACCTGTCAATTTTGCTTGAAGATTTAAGGCTTTTTAAAGAGTCCAAAACACCTATTTGAAATTTTCTATACAAACAGGTTTTTTAATATTAAAAAAAAAAAAAAAAGCAAAACCCAGAAATAAAATATTTAGATTTTTCTGAAGTAAAGCATTCCAACAGCTCCAGACAGGAGTGCTGGAGGGGAGGAGGAAATCCAATTTTTAAGTTTGACAGGAACAATTTTTTTTTGTTTCTTTTAATTGGCAGAGAAACAAGACTACACAGCTATTTCTGCCCCTGGCTCTGACAAGGAATAACTGGGATGAGCAGCACAGGAAACAAAAAAACCAAACTTATTCAAGTGCTGCCAGTTTCAGGTTCCCGTCCCATTCTAGCCTGCCTGGCAGAAAGGATTCCCCAGTCACATGGTACAGTTGGGTTTCACACTGCCATCCTCCCCCTTCCCCTCTGTACATTCTCATTAACTTGTATTATGCCTCCAAAATCCTCCTATGCAGAAGAAAAGTGTGTCCCCACCACAAAACCCAGCCCAGAGAATAGCACGGCTTTAGGAGACCTCAGACTTTTTCACAAGCTGAGTACCTTTATTCCTGGTCATGAAGAAGAGTTGGGAGCAGCAAGCATTCGGGAGCACATTTTTTTCTCCTTGTCCAAGTAGTCTTTGTAGCAGCTGGAAAGTAGAGCACAAATATGGAGCTGAGAGCTGTAGGCTGCCCATCAAACCATCAGTAGCACAATCAGAAAAAATACATACATGTTTAGACTTTCAAGGCAACTAGCCTAGTGCTGCTAGAAGAGGGAGCAGCTCCCCCAACCCTTTCTTTCTGACATAAAATGAGTTTTGTCTTACCACCAGACCCTGAGCCTTTTCTCTGCTGGTATCTATTAGGTAGTAGGAACATTTGACTTCTGGTAGTCAGATGCTTTCTGCAAGCATCTTTGCAAGCACATGGTGATACAGAACTCCCAGCTGAGCCCTACTGTGGTGCCCATCATTTGCACCATTCCTTGTGCAAGCCATTACAGGGCCTAGCAGGACACACAGTGCAGGTGCTCCACTGTTCAGCAAGCTACTGCTAATGGTTATCTACCACTGACCCCACAAATCCACGCAGAGGATGGGGAAGGGACAGCAGACTGCATGTCCAGACTATGTAGACAGCAGGACAAATGCATCCTGCCAGCATCCCATTTACATGGCACAAGCTATGCAGACCGCTCCATGTGAATCACTGCTTCTGGCAGCACCAGCAGTGCCAGGAAGAAGCACGGTGTCCCCGCACCCCACACTCCACCTTGCAGGCAATGAAGCCTCACTGGTGAGGAATCTCTGAGCCAGAAGGTGACTCAGCGCAGGCACTGCCCCAGGGATCAATGGCTGCCTGTAAAGACAGCTTTACTGCATCTGCTACCTTATATGGTCAAAAGCAAAGTTTTTGTTGCAACAGCAGAAACAGCAGAAGGGTGGTGTTGGCTAATGCTCTCTCAGCCCCCTGTGAACAGTACCTGCATGTCCACAACCTTGAAGGTTATCATTCAGTGAAACTTGAGCTCACTACATCTCTGCTGTGAAGTCCTGCAGGCAGATGTTGTTGTAACTACCCACAATCAGGTCAGTGCTGTGCACCTAGACTGGATGACACATGCTCACATGTCTACCAAAGCAGGAATCCAAGAATCCCTCACCCAGAGGCACAATTTCAAGCCAGATGTCAGAACAACCCTATGTTATTTCATATTTGATACAAACCATGTCCTGTAAAAAAGTCACCAAAGGCAGCATCAGAATTTGTACCACTGCAGCTGGTACCAGACAAGTTCCATAAGGTCCTCGCCCAGGACTCTGCCTGTCTCTCTCTGGTGAAGGTGAACTTTGCCAAGAACCTAGCTTAGCTGTTAACAGGTACTTTCCAAAGTTCTGTTCATGCAGCAGAAGGTAGCTGTTGATTAACAAACAGTATTCCTTTTTGCAAAGTTTAAGTGCACTCAGTAAGGAAGTAAAAAGCTTTTAAAACAGAATTTTGATTCATATTCAGTTTCTGAAGCATCTGTCAGATCACGTAACAGGCTTTCACAAGCAAGGCAGTTTGGTAACGTTACAGAGATCCTGACTGAGGTATGTCATGACTAACAACACTCTGTACTGTCGTCTCCATCTACTTTATATTAATTCCACTTTTTGTCATTGTAAAAGCAAGAAATACACCAATTTTAACTGGCAGCAAAGCAGAAGCTCCAAGACAAGAGACGTTCAGTGCACACTCAGCTCACCATAGCACACATTAGTAGTACATGCTGCTGTCTCTAGACTCAGAGCTGACAAGTTTGCCTGCTGCTTCCCTGAAGGCAGAATGCCTTGTTGCTTCCTGGCAGAATAAGCTCAATTATTAGCCAGATTTTTCTCCTACCAGCCAGTATATTTTGAATGAATCTAAGAGAATGTTTGAGGCTTTTGGATCAGGTCTTCTTGCACTGTACCACAGATCCTGGACACCACCCACAAGCCAAGCCTCCAACTACTCCAGCTACCCAGCCATCCAGAACTCTGATAAGCACATGTTCACCTAGGAGTTTGGTAGCAAGGTACCCAGGGGCAAATGAGGCTCAATAGAAGTGTTTTACTTCACATTTTCAGATCAGCTGCTAATTTTAATTTCAGGTTCTCCACATTTCTGATGTAACAGAACAAACTTGAAGACTTGGTTTCATCACAGGGTATTAAAGTCTACTCAGATATATAGGACACATGCAAGCCCAGCCCTCCACCACTACTACTCCTCTTATTAGAGATGTTAGTGCTCCCTACAAGCCTTATTGCAAATGCCTACAGCAACACAAAAGAAGAGGGCTCCTGTTCAGGGGCTGCTTTGGGAATCTCTGAAGCTGGGGATTTCCTCACATTCTGTGTCCATGAACAGTGCCAGAAGTACAGCACACGCTTATGGGAACCAGCTACTGCTTTTGCCAGTTTCAAGCAAAAGAACAGAGTGAGGATGGAGACTGGTGTTAGTCATGTTTTCGTGGGGCTAGGGCATGACTAAGGCTGGTAGGATTGTGCTGTACTCAGCCTGTGGGCAAAGGGAAAGTCTGCCTTCAGGATTGCTCATGTGTTACCACCAAGGCAGCAAGAAATTCATTTTTAAGATCTTCCCACAGATGGGAAGGTATTTGTAGCATTGTGCAGCTAAGCACTTGCAGTGCAAAAAGGTGCTGTAATCAACTGACACATCTTAAAGGAAATGAAAATCATGTATTAATTCAGAACATGATCTCGAGTGCTAGCCTACTGCATCTCATTGGATTTGAGGCACCTCAGCAGCCCTCCACCTCCCTGCCATCAGCCTGACCCACTTAGCTCAGATGGAGTGGATCACACACTCCCTCTGAGAAACCCTATGGAAAAAACGAATACTCCCAGCTTCTCACATATCACCTGCAACCACTCTGTGTGCAAAACCTTGAATCAGCCTTTCCCACAATAAAAGACACTCTGCATTTTCCCAAGTCACTTACCCAACAGCTTTGGCACTTGATTATTATTAATTTTTTAAACATACACTGGAGTATTTTAGTAGTTTCCAATGGATGCTTTCAGCTTGTCTAAGCACAGCAATGGAAAGGAGTTCTCACCTTGCCAGCTTTTTCAGTTCGCTGTTAATATCGTGGTTAAACGGTTCTATATGCTGAGCTCTGATCAGGAAGTCCCGAGCTTTTTCGTATTCTGTCATGCAGAGACAAGCCTGCCAGTGAAAGAAGACAGATGCATTAAAAGATAAATATAGATTCGCTGCTGCTCTTCACGACTGAGATATGTACAACTACAAACATTTCAGAGACAGATATAGGTATCTCAGGAATCCCTCAAGAGAAGATTTGTGTGACAGATTTACTGAGAAGCAGATTTTCAGATGCTGACAAATCACCTCAACTGCTGCAGGAGCTTAGGAGGTCTGGCCTAGAATTTAGTGGCTCTCCTCAGTTTATTACACAGCCAGTCAGACTGGGTCACTGCTTGACGTGGCTACCAGAGGAATTTATCTTTGCCCACCTGGCCACACCTGAACAGCGCCTTGACATTTCTTTTGTCAATCTCCAAGGCTTTTTCCCCATACATCAGAGCTCGTGCAGGACATTCCAGCTTCAGGTAGGTAATTGAGAGATTCAGGAGCACCAGCAACTTGGAAGCATCAATCTGACACAGCTCTGCCTCACTGGACGGGCTGCGACCAAGGATGGAGTACGCCTGAGCAGATAGGGAAAAGAACTAGCACACAACAAATCTACCATGAGAAATCCATCCCCATCAGCCAGCTACATCCATGTTTCTCTTTATTATTTTTAACTGACCTAGGTAATCAAACTCCTAAATATACTGCACAGCGCTATCAGCATGACTAGCCAGCTCAGTCACAAGACTGCAGCAACCTATCAAGGAAGTAGAAAGCAGCAAAATAAAAAGATACTCCCTAGATAGGCTGCGGAGTCTCTGTCCTTGGAGATGTTCAAAGCCTAGATGGACACAGACATGGGCAACCTCCTGCTCTACCTGACCTCGAGCACGGGTTAGGCAAAATCCAGAGGCTTCTTCCAACCTCAAGTATTCTTCTGTTCCCAACTGGGAGGCCAGAAGGGAGAAGGCCTGAAAGAAGGGCCTGCAGATTTCTGCCAACCGCCCTGTTCTTTCATTTACTACTGCTGCTCATACAACAGCAAGTGTCTCAGATCAGTTCTTAAATAATGAACTATACCTGAATACATGATGAAGTTCTATAATCTCTGAAGTGTACTTGTTACAGTGAGCTAGCACTAAATCACCACTTTGACAACCCATGGATGGAAAATACATTTTTTCTGGTGTCATACCCTTTTGTATCTGTCTTTGGCACCCTCAAAGCACTGCTTACGGAAGAGATAATTGCCAAACTCTCTCTCCACGTCTGCCACTTTCAACACCTTTTGTAGCGGAAATGTATCCTGCTGCTCCTGTATAAAGAAATACCTGAATTTCAGCTCAAGCAAAAGAAATCAAGCAGAGATAACAGGCAGGAGAGTCCTGCACCATTGCCAAGGCCCTTCAGCATCCAGTCAGGCCACCACTACACAGCATTTCCCTTCTGCACTGCTGCTGTGCTGGTAACTCTTGGTGAGAAGCACTACAAAACAGGTCAGGAAGCAAAGGGACCCTGCAGGAAAAAAAGCAGGAATTTCTTCCTAAATTCTGCCCAACTCTCTCAACTGCTCAGCACAGAGCAGACAGCTAATACAAAAACACCATTCCTAGCACAAAAGGGAAAGCTGCATTGCTGTAACAGCTCAGCAACACCCTGGGTGGCTCTATGACCAGCTTGACACAGCTCAGGACATCAATCCAGCAAAGAAGGAGCAAAAAAGAAAAAAAAAGAACAGCAACAAAAGAGGGGCAGGTTGTCCCCTGCGTTTTGAAGTTTGAATCAGCTCCCAGAGAGGGGTGAGTTAGCAAGTCAGGAGTAAGCTCTCCCCCATGCAACAGATGGTTTGATCTCAGGCCTGGGTGTGGAAAAAGCAGCCTCTGCAAGAGCAGTGAGGGAATGAGGAGGGCCTCCATCCATCAGCACTGCAGCATGTGCCCCAATCACTGACCCACAACTACAACCCAAAGCCTCTTACATGAAAAGGGAGAATTAACAATAACACGGTAACTCACCAGGGAGGAGAGAGAGCAGTGAAGGAGCACTTGGGAAAGCAGCCAAGAAGCAAAAACAAAGGGTGGGGGGCGGGGGACACTTCAGTGCTCCAGACTTCACAAGGATTTTGTTTTTAAACAGACAGTTAGGTACTGTTCTGACACTGCAGAGAACTTCCAGGAAGCTGGTGCCCTCTAGTGAAACCATAAGGTTTCTGGTAAAGCTAAAAATAAATGCAACTTGTTTCACTGACTCCACTACGGGGCAGCAAACAAAGGCAGCACCCAGCTTCCCCCCCTGCACTGGGTTTTAAACAGGGCAAGGCGTGCAGAATAAGCTTTAAAGGGCACATGTCTGCATCTGCACGGATCCAGCAGCCCGAGGTCTGGATAACTGCTCCTGCATTAAACAAACATATATAACATATGATCCTCAGCAACTGAAGGGAAAGACAGCAAAGTTTATCTTCCGGGTCTATTCCCCAAGGCTTATTAAGGCAACTCACAGCTGTCAACGCAAAGAACGTGTCGGAGTCAGCAGAGTCTAGGAAGTCTATCAACTCCACTTCAAATAAGACCGTGGCATTTGGGGGGATCAGAGGAAGGCAACCCTGCTGGCCATAGGCATAACTCGGTGCAAAGATAAACCTTGCCACCTCTCCCTTCTTCATAGTGAGCACACCAATTTCCAGACCCTGCAGCGTAATGTCTGTCACAACAAGAAACAGAAGGTTATGAGAATCCCAAACCCAACATGCAATCTCAGGCTCCAAATTAGAATTTTGCTCTAGGCTTTAAGAGGAAATCCCTGGTAGCAGACCAATACAGCAGTCAGTTTCCACTGTTACAACTCAAGGCACACACTGCTGCACAACTCATCTCTGGATTAACAAGGCGATCTGCTGTGGGACAAGCACACAGCAAACATCCTCCTCTTGGGTGATTTAATAACATTGAGGTGAGAAGCTGCTTCAGGACAGCAGCAGAAAGCACCCACACTGCCACCAACAGCACGGGCCCTGCTGCTCACTGCCACTGCCAGCACGCCGTGCGATCAGTTCTGGATTGACCTCCATCTACAAGAAGGAGGCTTTCTGATTCCATTCAGAAGCTTTAGAGATTTCAAAAAAAAAATCCAAGATACCAAACAGCATTTAAATTCACATTATAGCCCTGTGAGACAAACCTACCTTCTCCAAGCTTCATCAGCCTCGGGAGCTTCTTGGTGCAGTTTGTGCAGAAGGGTTTATCCATATGCTCCAGATACCCAGAGTACTTCACTGCACAGCCCAGAACAAGGAGCGGATAGGAGAGAACAGCAAGATTTAGTTATTGTGCCCGGAAACAATGCTGTCGATAGCACTCTCACAGTTTTGCAACCATATATATATATTCTTTTCCCTCCTGCTGCTTTAAAACAGCAGAGGGAGCACAAACCGCTAACAAAAACCTGGTCACATCAGCACCAGATAAAACAGCTGCTTGGAAGCCTTTATTCTTATCTAAACAAGAGATGCAATTTTGTGTCAAGAACTAGTGAGCTGCAGGCAGGAGGAGAATGGGAACTTCAGCCACAGAAATTAAAACGCCCCAGTTATCTGCAGAAGGACTTAACAAATTTGTTCTCAAAGCACAGCTTGAGCCCTAGGAAAAAAAAAAAACAAAAACAAAAAAAAAAAAAGGAGAAAATGTAGCCCTCGAGCTCTGCTATTGCCTGAGAGCAGCGGGGCCAACTCCAGTTGTCATTCAATTAGGAGAAAAGCCATAACGAGCTTCCCCCGCCACTCATCAGGCCCTTGCACAGGAACCACTCCCAGCTTAAACTTCTTTGTACTGGAACACGGCTGGGACCTGGAAGCCCCGCTCTGCTCCAGGTCAAGCCGCCCTTCTGTTTAATCTGTCAGCCGCGAGAAGTGGCAGAGGCCGCCCCACGCACTACAGTAACCAATGAGGCACAGCGCAGCCCCGAAGCAGAAAGCCTCACTGCTGCATGCTGAGAGCATCTGGAAGGCCGCCCCGATCCGGCGCCGACAGCCTGCAGAGGCTCAGGGCCCCGCAGAACGGGCTCCCAGGCCCGGCCAAGCGGCCCAACCAACGCGGGGCCCCGCCGAGAGGCGGACGACGGCACCCGCCGCCTCCGAGGGCTCGGCTGCTCGCTCCCCCGCTACCACGGGGCCAGG
>JAOWBP010004513.1:3904554-3927793 GCA_028571105.1 Tragopan temminckii | reverse complement strand
TCACAGTAGACTTAGAAATGCCAGTCTTTGTAATGATCTGTCTGTAGACCTTCCAGTGAATGTAGGAATGCTGATCATGTCACTCACCACAAGTGGCATCTGCAAGAAAAAGACAGGATTTGTATTATTTGACATTGTTTGATGTATGGTTATTATGGGTTTGTATGAATGTCTGTTGAATCCCTTGACCAGCCCTTAATTGCTTGGGAAGTGCCTGTGCTTGGCTCCAGTGGGTGAGAGATGTTTGGAGCTGCTCTGTCCTATTTCTTGCAGGGCGAGTGTGCAGAAGACAGTGGTGGCCAAAAGATCTGATCTTTGTGTGCGAAGTGAGGATGCCCTTCAGTGTTGGGGTGTACTGAAGCAGATGATTGGCAAGGGACCATTTTTCTTCTGTTCTTAAACAATTCTGTATTTTATTAGAGTAATCAATTTAATAAAGAAATGCAGGTTGTCAGGCTGTTCCCCTAACGTAAGCGTGCTAGAGCTGTGAAATACTTTTTTTCCAGATAAGATACTTAGTAAGGATTTCTGCTAGGATAAGAACCTACTGCAGATATTGATATTCCAGGAGAGTTGAACAGCGCCTTTCTCTAGTCGTTGGCTGGTTCATCTGACCTTGTGCCCGAGAAGAAAACTTAGATCTCAGGTCTTCTCTGTGACTGGCGAGGATCACGTCATGGTGATCACTTTGTGCTTGTTTCCATTTAAGATTTTGCTGATCCTTCAGTTCCCTTTTTTAAGGAGCAATCATCAATTAGCTACATGTTTGTATTTTATTTTTTGTAAGTAATATCTGAAGCTCAGGTCCGCCAGCACTTGCACCAGTATGTGGTTCAGGTGATGAGGCTGGGTGTCATTATAGGAAAGAAAAAAAGAAAAAGAAAGGTGCAGGTTTTCAGGATGTCAGAAAGTTTAAACTTACTCCTGCATCATAACTAGCACTGTGGTTGTACTCTGCAGTTGCCTGTTTAGAGAACTGCAGAAATTTTGCCCTTTTAGTTTCAGCTAACTGCAGGCTACCATTGCTCTCTTGAAGGACTTTGTGAGCAGAGCTGATGAGAGCAGAAAGCTGATGAATGTGATTCTCAGATACTATATTTAATCTTTCAGGTTAATGCAAGCGTCTTAGAAGGGAAATCTTCTGCACTTGTAGAGGGCATAGCCTTCAGTCTCAAATCTGTAGCATCAGCTATCATGGTCTAAACTGGAACATACTCTTTTTTTGATCTAGGAGCTTTGGGGGTTAATGAAATCAGTTGAAGGCTCTACAGAAAGAATGATTAAATTGCCATGCTATGCAGTACATAACACGTTAATCTTTTCTAGTGCATCGAAAATGACATTCAGATTGCTTAAGCTGACTGCAATTTAGTGAATCTAATCCCTAGGGTAGATTACTAAATTCAAATGCCAGTGTTTTAATAAACTTAGTGGGAGAAGACATCTATAAATTAGTTCTGTGTTTATTTTGTTTTTGTTCTTCTTACCCTGAAATGGGCTACATTTAGGGACCTTGAAATGAGGCCAGTCTTACAGTAATGCTGGTATAAGCATTCTGACTAAGTTTTTCACCTTGTCCCTGGGGTTGGGATGTAGATCAATTGTCATTCCTGTCTACTAATTCTTGTGAAGTGCTTAAGAGAAGGAGCTGTTGCTGCAGAGATGGATTAGCTGATGTTGGTGCATGTTGTATCTTTCAGGTTTCTCTGTGACAGTCAGAAGGATTTGGATGAGCTGATAGATTGCCTGCATCCACAAGGAGTAAGAGAGAGCCAGCTAAAGGAACGCTTGGAGAAAAAGTGAGCCTGCTTTTTCCCTGTGTCTCTTCTCGACTTCACAGCATATCCTCATCATAGCAAGCTTTTCCATTCCTGGGGCAACAATCAGCACTTTGCTTTGATTGTGCCTGTGCAGGGGCAGATAACAAGAATGAGAAATCGTTCTTTTGTAGATAACTGCAAGTATTACTCAATAAGTAATGCTCAAAGTCATGAGGAGGTTCAGTCTTCAAGGTACTCCTTGCAACTGGAAGCAAAGGCAGTGCTGTTTCATCCACAGGGGCAGAGCTACTGCATGCTTAAAAGCATCCTTCAAGGAACGTTCCACGCTGATGGAGCATGTAGATGTTATTGGAATCTGTTGTTGCCCAGCACACTGACAACTCACAGGGCACTGGTCTGCATGTATTCAAAGGCTTTTCTTGATTTTCCAGGTATCAGGACATCACACATTCTATGCACTTGGCTCGGAAGCAGAACTTGGGCCTCAAATCCTGTGATGGCAACCAGGAACTGCTGAACTACCTCCGAAGTGATCTCATTGAGGTTGCAACTCGGCTGCAGAAAGGAGGGCTGGGATATGTTGATGTGACACCAGAATTTGAAGCAAGGGTGAGTGGAAAGTGAAAGTAGTGCTAAGAAAGACAAAACTGTTGACACTGACTCTGTAAGGTCTTGACTCTTTGAACCAGAAAAATCAGATTTGTTGCATATGCACTCTTTGTTAACTAGTATTTCAAGACTACACAGCTCTTGTCTTGAGGCTGATTTGGTGTAGGGGAGTTGTAGCTTTGAATGTAAATGTCCTGCACAGCTGTGCAACTGTCCTATTTTCTTCATCTGTTCGAGGGACTTCTTTATGGAACTTTAATGGAGCTCTTTTTGGCTCCTTTTTAGCTTCTGTGTCAGAGCCAGAATGTATAGTTGAGACAGTAGTTTTCTTTTTTTGGTGATTTTTCATAAGTTCAGACCACATTAGACTTGGAGTAATATTTGTGCCCCACATGTAGAAGCTAAAGGTCCTTCTGTTCAGGGGTATATGTGCTCAGTGAGCTGAATATGCCAGTGTTCTGGCTAGTTCAGCCTTGCTCACATGAGAATTTCTGGTGCACTGTACCTCCTTAGGAGCTGATGAACTTAACTGATATGGGTAGAGTACACACGCTTGAGGCTGGTGCATGTGTCTCCTATCAAAGGATGACATTGTCTTGGAATGCGTAGTAATCTGTTAAACTGCATCCTCAGTCAGTACAGAGACTTCTCTGTGCAGATGCAATCATAAGTGTTAGGAGAATGATGGGAAACATCAAATGGAAGAACTTTTTCTTTTCTCCCTTGAAGCGTCTTGCTTTTTTTTTTTTTTCTTTTTTGAACTGATGTGAGCATTCATGTGCTATGCATGATCATCAGCTACATGTGAACTCCAGCAGAAGCAGCAGCAGTATGCTGATTCCATAACCAATGTGGGACTTGGTGCATGGTAACGCTGCATTAAGAATCACAGATATCCATTGGCAGGACAGAACCTCCTAAAACAGTGGGAAGAATGATGTCCAACTGATAAGTGACTGTATACTCTTCCTAACAGGTATACTCACTAGAGAGCCTAAAGGATTTTGGAGAGTGTGTGATTGCACTCCAAGCTGGTGTTATTAAGAAGTTTCTGCAAGGCTTCATGGCCCCTAAGCAGAAGAGAAGGAAACATCAAGGAGAGGACTACATTGCCAAGACTGAAGAGGTAGATGAAGAAAAGAAAATGGCAGAAGAAGCTAAGGTATTGTTCACCCCAGGGCTCTTTTTCAGTCTTGTACTGTACTGTCTTTGAACCGCGAGTTACATTGAATTTCATCTGGCAGTAAATCCTGTGCAGTTTCTCCCTATTGCAGGTTTAGAGTGCAGTGAGTTTGTTGTTTATGGGTCCAGATATTCCCTGGTTATTCTGAAGTATAAAGGTTTAGCTGAGTGAAAATCCTTCTGTGTAGCTGCGGTTGCAGTATTCTCTCTGTAGACAGGAAAAGAGTCAAGTCAGGTATCTGACTTCCTTTGCAAAATTCCTCACGCAAGTTGAATACTTGAATAAAAATGTATTACACGGCATTTTAGGGAACTTGTTGAGTTGTATCCATCAGAGAAAACTGGTGCTGTCTTAATGCCTTCGATCCACAAAGAGGAAGAGAGCCTTGCTGAGGTTTTGGTGAGTGCGAGGCAGTTAGGTTCAGGTAAATATCAGAGTTAGGCATGTTATTCAGGAAGATAGAAGACTCTTGTTATGGATGGAAGTGCCCACAGCAATGCAGGCTGGGCTACACACAGCTTGTCTGGAAAGCTAGGTATAGCCTCCCAAATCAAAGCTGAGAAGGCATGGAGGGAAGCTGCAGGGGATTTGGTAGATTCTTCAGGCAGTTGACGTGTACAAGCATTTCATAGTATGAGAATGTTGGTTGTTTTCCTGAGTTGAATGGGACATTAGTGACATGGAATTTTTTTTCTTTTTTTCCTCTCCCTTCAAAATGAAATGATATGCCCTGATTGGTCACTGTCTTTGGTAGAAGTGACAAGACCAGGATTGGAACAGCAGGTGCATTTGAAATTTCCAGACTAGAAAACTAAAAGATGTTCAACTCATTATGTTTGTTTTTTTGTTTTAGTTTTGATAGCTCTTGTCAGCATGTGCTGAACCCTTGTCTGAACACTGGGTGTTTGTTATGCCATGGCATTGCCATGTTAAGAGAATGCTTGGGTAGTCATTAGAAATTTTTCAAGTTCTTCAGTTGTGCTGAAGTATTTAAATTTTGTTAACTTTGTTGAATCTTCCAGTCTGCAGTGCAATGGGAATGGGAGGCTACTTTTTTCAAAAAGCTCTCAGCAGAATGTAACTATAAAAATCAGTTTTCTCTGGGACAGAAAGGACATGGATCACGATATTTCGTATATCTGCAGCAGCACCACATTGTGCTTTATGTCGTGTTTTAAAGCTGTACTTGTAAGTTATTCCTGCAGGGTAAACATCCGATTTACTGCAATATCTAAACGGATAGTAATTTAGCAGTGAGTTCTGTATTTGAGCCCCAGCCACTTCCCTGCTCATACTACAGCTATGTTAGACATGAAACCTGAGCTCTTATTTGCCTGAAAAGTGAGTCATTTTTATCATGATTAGTTTTGGCACTCTACCCATAGAGCTTTGCTCCCTTACTTGATGACATGGCAAGGCCAAGCTTCCGTAGCATTGCTTCACCCTCGCAGTTGCAGAGTTTTCAACTACATTAGCTTAGTTAGAAAAACTGCCTAGTACAACTGAAACATCCTGATTAGTACTTTCTTCCTCCGGAAACCAGCTGGAACAGCAGTACTGAATATTGCGGGATTTAAATTCAAAATAGCAATTAATTTTTGCAGTATTACCCAGTTTCTCTAATGTGGGTACATACCTCATTACACAACTCAGCCCTGTAGTGCCATGAGCATAGATGTCTTTATTGTCATCCTGAACACGTGGTGTTGCAGGTCTCCCTCTGGAGCACTGGTTTTGGTGTCTCTGGAGCATTAATGCAGTGCAGTGCCCTCTTTATCTTTCTTAGCCTCTCGTGGTCATACAGGGAATATTGAACTCTTTGGATTTATTTTTGTGTTCTTACGTAGACTATGAAAAACAGATCTCAAGCTGGAGTCTTTCAGAGCCATAGCTGCATTGAGAGTACATATCAGGGAAAATAAAATATAGCCGTACTGGAAAAACACACTTGATGTGCTTGAAGGCTACAGCAGAGAAATTGTGGCCCAGTCTGTCTCGTTTTCCCTGTGAGAAGCAAGTTGGGGCTTAATTGGTATTCATCTGCTGGAAAAACTGTCTGCACCAAAGGCTCCTGCTGGCTCAGCTCCCCAGTTAGAGTGGCACTACTGAGTGGTAAAAGATGGCAGTGCAGACCTGGCTTGTGACTGCTTCTGAAAAACTGTCTTTTGCCACTGTGTTTACGCATGTGTTCCCACGTGGGGAGGCAGTAGCACTGGGGCTGTCCCAGCATAGGCCAGTGCATCAGCTGTGGGGCCTTTGCAGCATGATATGCAGCACAGCTGCCTGAGCACAGGTAGGCTGCCCACCCCTGTGCTTGCTGCTCAGGGATGGCTGCGAGGGGCCGGCTGGGGGGCAGCTCTCACTGGAGTGCCTCAGTGAGGGCGGGCAGCATCCCAGAGTCACAATCAGAGAGTTATGATTGCAGAGGTGTTTCTGGTGGAAAGGCATTTCTGTCATCTTAGGATACCAGACAAGAGCTGCTAGGTGCAGGTTTGTCATCTTTCCCAAAGCAGGAATTTTCTGTTACTGTGCAGTTGAAACGTGACTGAGGCTGCCTCTGACAGTACATCTGTGAGGGTTTTTTTGTTTTCCCTGCTAGAATGCTCCCTTCCCAGTGGGAGGGTATTTGACTTCCTTCAGTCTCCGTTTTTGCCTAGTTGGCAATTGGAACTCCCCTGATAATGGTCCTGCTAAAATGCCACAGTCTCATGATGCTTGGGAAGCAAGGCTAAAAATCTGTGAAATTCCACAGGCTTGGGGAGAGAAATCTAAGCATAACGTGCCAGCAGCTTTTGCAGATTTATCTTGGCCCAGCAGTTACCCAGTACGTTAACAGCAAAACCCATGGAACATTTACTTGGAAAATCAATTACACAGTATGCGAAGCACCTCAACAATGTTCTGCAAAGAAGTAGCACGATGCTGTGTAATCCACCACAGTAGGCAATACAGGTTTCCATTTGTCCTGAATGTCTTGGGCTCCAGGTTGTATGCTAGCAATGGCAACAGGGATGTTGGCTTACTAGAACAGTTTGTGTGTTTTTCCAAGCATCTAATATACACTGTACTTCTTCATATGCAGTGGGAGGAGAATGTGCAACTCTGCAAAAGAAAAAAAACTGGGTTTTGTTTGGCTCCCAAATTGCTGTCAGCTGCAGAGTTCAGTTTTTCCCATCTGACACTTCACTGTTTGTTTTTCATTCTCCTTGGGTAGAAGACTAACTTGAGTTCTATTATGTCCCTGTCATGTCTAGGCCATCACCTCATTGTTGTAAAGCAGAGGATTAATGATAGTGTTGGATGTGCAGTGGCTCTGGATTACTCCTCTGTTCTGGTGCATTTCCGATCTACAGTAATATTTTTTTTTCAGAACCCCCTGGAGCTGAGTTGGAGGTTTCACATGCAGCTTACTGTGTGCAGACAGAGCGCAAATCTCAGGCTCTCATCCTCACTTGCAGCTAATTCTGGGATTTCATACGTGCTGAGGTCATTTCGTCTCAGGAGAGGGGCAGGTTTCATATCTGGGGCTGTCACATCTGATCATAGTTGATGTCATAGTCTGATTTGGCAAGGAGGATGGAGCGTGTGGCAGCTCCTGCTGATGGGCTCGAGCCTCTCTGCGGTTATCCACTGGGGGGCAGCGCAGGCTGCTCCAATTCCCCACACTCAAGTGATGCTGCCAGCTGCCTCCTGACTTTCATCCCACATTTTGGAGTGCTAGATTTCTACTTTTTATTTTCTTAGCCTGCCGATTATTTGGGTTAGACGTTCAGAGTAAGAATCTAGAGAAGTTCACGTTGGTTGTTCCAGCCTGGCCATAAAATGCAGCAGGGCTGTGCTACTATGAACATATGAACAAACTGTCTGATCCAGCGAGGCTGGGTATGGATAAACCACAAGTAGGACTGCAGTGGCTATGTAGAAGGAAAGAAATGCAAAGCTGGGTTTTGATTATTAAGGGCCCCAGCTGAAGGGTATAAAAACATCTTCAGACTGTAGCAAGCTGTGTCTGTGTGCTTTGTTGTAAGTTGTTAGGTCTGTCTGCAGGTTGCTTCAGCCATGGAGAAGTGGAAGACAGCAATCCGTGAGGCCCAGACCTTCTCCCGTATGCACGTGCTGCTTGGGATGCTGGATGCCTGTATCAAGTGGGATATGTCGGCAGAGAATGCCAGGTGCAAAGTGTGTCGCAAGAAAGGTATGCATTCCTGCCCCACGCCTGCCTAACAGTCGGACGCTGTCACCTCTCCATGCCCTGCTTAGGCAACATGCCCCTGTTGTTGTCACTCTGTCTTTGGCTGTATTTTGAGTTTTGACCATCAGGATTTACACACTCAGAAGCATTGATCTCACAGAAGCATTTGACCCTGACTCCAATAAACCATTCTGATGAAACTGGCACAGAGTGTTGCAGAACACTGCAGTGCTTCTGTCCCCTGGATATTCAGGGTACTTGGACACAGATTGTCTACAAATCCTTCTGTGGGAGCATTTGTGCCACTGTCCATTCCTCAGTTTCATTTATGAGCTGGAATGGTCCGTGGGTCTCTAAGCCTTGTCAGTTATTCCCATCTCTTACAGAAGGAACAAGCAAAAAGAGGCTGGGAAGGTTAATGCACCCTGTAACTGAATAGGAGGGAGCAGTGGGATGATGCTAGTTTGAGGCTAGAGTGGGAGTGGAACTGCCTGCTGAGCTGGAAGAAGCAAGCTCTTTGTTTCTTTTGTGAGAGCAGAGAAATGAAGCTGTTTGCCTTTGGTCACTGCTCTGGTAAGGCTGGGGAGTACCCAAATAGGTGACAGGAGTGTACTATATGAAGGAGGGCTTCAGAATCCTGCAGGTGAAAGGGGAAATTAGACAGAGTGTTACCAGTAACTGAGTACTAGTACTAGCAGAGTAAAAATTGTTCTCCCATAACCTCTCCTTTTGGATGGAAGCCTGGAGAAAAGAGCTTGGTAGCACATTCTGCCACATCATGTGCTTTTTGTCTCCTTTTCTATTTGTTGAAACACTAGTGGGAAATGAGGGCAGACAGATCTGAGGGAAAACTGAGCCACTTTTGCTTACCAAAGGGCTGTGTTGTCCACTTCTGTAAAGAAATGAGCTGAACTGGTGCAACATCCTTCACTGTGGAGCCTCCACAGTGTAATTTATTAATGTGTAAACTGTCCTGTCCCCTGGTGAGAAGGGGATTGTAGGCAGATGTAGGAGAGGGATCACCTGAGACTAACAGATTATGGTTTAACAGAACTCAAGAACTGGGATGTTAGGGACATGCTGGCAAGCTCTCTGCACTTCTTTTCAATAAATGAAATAGCTGGCTCAGGACTATGTCCATGTTATCTTTCATCTCTGAGAAGCATGGAGAGACTAGTTCTGCTGCATGCCCTTTTTTTTTCCTGTGGGCTTGCTACCTTAAGTAGAAAGAAAAATACTGTGCTGGTTGTTCACGTTGAGGCTAGAATTGCTGTAGTTATGTTCCTAACCTCTTACTAGGCTCATGGGCATGCTAGGCTCTCTGCAGCATGCTTCTTTCCTCATGGTCCGTTTGGTATCTACTCTGGGTGAAATGTATTTGGCAGGTTTCTACCTTTGTCTCAAATGAAATCTTTGCAGAGCAATGGACTTTGCTTTGTTTTTTCTTTAAATACTGCTCGTTTCCACTACAGTGGAAACTGAGAAGGAAGGGTCCCTGATATCAGAGGGCACTTTGCATCTTTCTTTTGCTGTGTTCTGACCTCCAGCCATGTGGCAGCTTCTACGTCACGGATTGTGCAGGGCTGCGGCGCTCAGTTACAAGTAGGTTGCACTCTCCTAGGTGAGGATGACAAGCTGATCCTGTGTGACGAGTGTAACAAAGCCTTCCACCTGTTCTGCCTGAGACCAGCGCTCTATGAGATACCAGATGGAGAATGGCAGTGCCCAGCTTGTCAGCCTTCCACTGCCAGGCGCAGCTCCCGGGGCAGGTGAGTGGCAGTCCTTTCCTTTGAGTTGTCACTGATGCAGATTTTTAGCCATGCTTTCACAGGAGGATCAAAACAGCCTTAAACAGAGATCCTTGGAAAGGACTGAAATAGCCAAGTTAACTCAGTGGCTCTGGAACAATGGAAGAGCAGTTTAAGTTCAGCGCACTTATGTTGTGACCCATGACATTTAATAAATAGTTTCAGTGTCGCAGTGAAAACATACACAAAACATCAACCAAAATTGTATGCACTAGGGACTGTTTTGTTCACCTGAGCAACTAGTAGGGTTCCTTTTTCATGGGACTGTAGTGGGTAGCACTGCAATTCTGTAATGCCCTGGGCTAAGTTACTCTTGTGGCTTCATCTGATTAAAGCGGACACTACTCCAGGCTGCAGCTCAGCCCCTATGTGCTACTAAAAATCAGATAATGAAATGCCACCTTGGCACTTCTTTTGACCTGATGAACGTCAGCACTTTTATGAGGTAGGATCCATTATAGACTGGGAAGAGAGTATGATTTGAGGAGGAATCAAAGTTGTTCTGTGCAGCAGAATTGATACCGCTGTTTCCTGACAGCAAGGAGCTGAATTGCTTTGTGAATTGCTATAGGCTGGAAGTTAAATGTATGCAAAATGTATTTTTTTGCTTATATTGTAAGCTGATTGCATGCTGCATCTCCCTGCTTGTCAGCAAGGTGAGGCTATCAAATAGCACCTGATGCATAAGCAGTCAACAGATCCTTTCATCCAGAGTGGCAGCACAATAGGAGGCGTACAAACTTGTAGTGTGCAGGTGGTGCACAGCCTTAAAAGTATTACTTAACTCCCTGGGCACCATTTAAGGGTTCATCAGGCTTGTTCCAGAATGACAGGGCTTTAATGCAGCTGTTCTAGCTTGCTATCGTAGTTGCTTTGATGTGGTGGAGTCACCTGCAAGCTGCTTGGCTGCTGGATGAGAGCCATCAGGTGGGGTAGCACCTGTCTTGTTATCTGCTTTCTGCTCTTGTCTTCCTAGCTCAGGCAGGGAAAAAAATGCTGGCCTGCAAAGACTTATGCCCTGCTCTACTGTGGGAGCTAATTCTTATTCCATTTACTGCTCAAGCTCCCTTGTCTCCAGAGGACGGAGACTCCCACAATAGCTTTGCCTTTGTCCCCATCTGCCTATGTGTGCTGCTTTGTTTTCCTGTATTTATTATGGTTAGAATGCTTTAACAGACACATGCAGAAAGTTAGAACTGTCCTGGGCAGGGTCTTTGTGACTTCGATGCCGGCACGTAAGAAGTCTGAACTGATGATTTGCTCAGTAATATGTGAAGTTTAGCTGTGAATAACACTAAACAAGGTCTGTTTCCTCTAGTGACAGTGGAAAGCAGTATCGGGGAAATACTCCAGCAGGAGTCAAAGGGAAAAAAAACAACCCAAAGTAAAACCATTGCGAAACTCCTTAAACTAGGCTTGCAAACCTGGGTGAAACAGCAGCACTTGATCACAGAGAGTAGTAATTGTGCAGCAGTCTCAATGTCAAAATCTGTTATCACATGGTTGTCTAGAACAAGAGTGGGGAAAAAGGGAGAAAAAGCACAAATTCAGCTGTTGGGGGTGTTCAAACTGTAGTCGAAGAAGTGTTCTTTTAGCTGGAGCTACAACTTGGTCCTCTGGAAATACACTGGATCACTTCAGTTTGAGTCAGGATGTTTATTTTACACACTGAGATGGTCAACAAGTCTATGTATGAACAAACAGTATGGGGGGCTCAGGGCTCCTCATACCCAGGTCCTGGTACAACAAATGTGTTTACCTGCCTTGCTCTAGGAACTACACAGAGGATTCTGCTGAAGATGAAGGTGAAGAAGGTGAGGAAGCTTCTGATGAGCAAGATGCTGAGGAAGAAGAAGAGGAAGAAGAAGATTATGAAGTCGCTGGATTGAAACGTAAGGCTTTGACCATGCAGGAAATTAACAGAGAATATTAAGACTCTGCCTTCGGTGTTCAAAGAATTGATCCAATTTTAGACTTGTGCTTTCTCTCACATGAAACAAGTTCTTACTAGGAAACAGGGGGATTGCACAAGGGAAGTCTGTGATTGTGTGTTCCCTGGGGAGCTGGAGTGAACTCTCTTCCCTTTGTGACAAAGATAACCTTCTAAGATTGAAACTGCAGTGAGCTGTTTCTCCTGGGAACACTACAGACACCCACTCAGCAGTCAGCAGTGGCTGCAGCAGGGAAGGTCTAGGGAACAGCATTACCTGTAACTGGTACTGGCAGTCTGTGCCTTCAGTGTGTCTTGGAAAACTGGAGCTTTGACCACGACACCCTACCCACTGCTCTTGCTTTTTCCCTTCCTACCATATGCTCATAGCACCTTACATGCAAGATTTCTAGTGGTAAGGGGCCATTTTTCAGTAGTCAGACCAGGACTTCATCTGTTGGTTCCTGTGGGAAGGCACAGTAGTGAAAGTGCAGCAGGGCCTGGATAGCCAGCACCTGTTGGTTGTATTCGGAGACCACTCAGGATACATAGCTGACTCACTCCTGAGTGCAGTAAAATAACATTTTCTAGACTCATCAGTGACTACTTATCCACCCCAGCATGCAATACAATTTCTGGTATGCATTTCGACTTTGTTTTTAAGGGAGTTTGACTCTGTCTCATTTGGGCAACTTGATGCACTGAACAGCTTAGTCCTGGAAGAGCACACAGCCAGCTTTTGCTTTCTGTCAAAATGTCCTTGACTGACATAAAATTAGCTTCAGCCTGTCCTAACCGGGGCAGATGGTGAAATTCAGAGACCAGGACCCAAAGGATTATCCTGTATTCTTTCAGGGGTTTCCATCCGGGTCTATCAGTTTTGATTCGCCTGCTTTATTCTGGTTTCAGGGGTGTTCACTGATACCCTGGATATGCGTGCTGCTTGTTGTTCTGTGGTGTATCCATGTCCACACTTGGAGTATGTTCAGCTGATGTTGCACAGCCAAGTCAGGAGCAAAGCCAAGGTTTCCAAACAATAGCATAAGAGTTACAGTCACTAAAAATAAAGCACTAAATGCAACCCCGTGGTTTTAAAGAGCATTAACGTGGAAAGGTCACTGTGGAAAACTTTTGTTTTAATAGAGAAGTCCCATTAATCCTCGTGGCGTTTATCCTGAGGGATATAACCTAGAATGTTGGATTGTCAGACATCTAACACATGCCTCACGCTTGACACACAAGCAGGAGTGACAGCAGGCAGGCGGCCCGCTGCCCTGACACACGCTGCTCCTGCAGGGGGGCTGGGAAGGATGATTTATTGGGCAGGGCTGGATTAGAGGCTGCAGATGGAGCGCTACAGCACGCTGAATGCGGCTTGCTCAGGCCCTTATGACCAGATGGAAGGAGCTTGGCTGGGGAGAAAGACCTACACATTCCCTTGATGCAGAGAGAAACTTAAGACAAGGGACTTCAACGGCATGCTTATATTTCCATCAGCGTAACGCTCTGACAGGCAGACTCACAAACGAGCAGAGCATTTCTGTGGGACGTAACGCAGCAGCTCCTGTCTTGGGGAATAAAATCCCATTGTTTCCTGCTTGCAGCTCCCTGCTGCAGTAACAAGACACTCCCTCTGCACACAGTTCACTTTTCAGGGGGGCTTAGCAACTGGCTTATCCCACTGTGTGGGCCACTTGTAAGCATTTGGCAGAGCACCCTGAGGGGCAGTGGGAACCCAAAGGAGGTCTGCAGGTTCCTGCGCCCAATGCTTTCCGAAAGGATGTTGCAGTCACATTTAAAACAAATGTCTGTCCCTGGATACAGCAGGGTTCCAGCCCTTCTTTCTGCAGATCTTTACTGCAACACTCAGAAAGCAAGCAAAGCTTTGGGGCAGAGCAGCTGAAAGCCTCCAGATGTCCTGCAGGAGCTGGGGTCTGCTGGAAGCTGGCATGCATGGCCACCCTTAGAAAGCTGTTGCCAGACAGCAGTGGCCTTTTTTTGGATGTGGCTATTACCAGCATAGCTCATCTGGAGAGGGTATAGAGCACAGCTGACAGGGGCAAGTGCTGAGTGAGGATGGTGACAAAAAGCCGGGTCACTGCCATCATCTGTGCGTTTGCTGCGCTGCGAATGAGGCTGCCTGGTGCTACAGCTGTGCAAAGGGCTTGTGATCTCTGCTTCCAGGTTAACCCATTCCTCTAAGCCACTGGCTTATGTGTTTCAGTGAGACCCAGAAAGGCAGCCCGCGGCAAGCAGAGCACAGCCATGTACTCCTCGAGGCAGGGAAGGCACCAAAGGAAGAAGCAGTCGCTGCACCCTGCCAGGGGACCCCGGCAGCGGGCTGCACCTGTCAACAGCGCAGACATTGATGAGCTGGTAAGAGCCAAATTGCTCCCTGGGGGCTGCTCACATCATGAGTTATAAACGAAACAGGTGTCACACTTCCTCCCCTCCCCTTCCCAAAGAAATACCCTGAATTGTACTGTGAAACCTGTGCTGGGCTGGGGGTGGGTTAACAAAGGAGGCATATCCTTAAGGGCCCGGTGCACACGGAGCAGAGATATGCCAGGCATCTTTCCCCAGCCGCTTTCGCACATTGTCCCCCTTGATTAGCAGGCAGCCTGCAGCTTGTTAAAGGGTTTTAAATAGCATCCATATGTCTCTGCAGAGAGGTGGGGGGATCGAGGAGGTCCTGGATGGTCAGAGAATGCCAGCAATGTAGGACCCTCGCTCCCTAGCCTTGGCCATTTTCTGACAGTTGTTGTGCGTATGGTCACTCTCCAACCTCCAGGACATAATTCAGCTGGCTTAGGTTTCACTTGACATTTAAAGAATAAAACCTTCTGTTCCTGAACAGAGCAATCTTCTGTGTTCATGCTGTGCTGGTTGTCCTGGGGAGGGCCACACTGCAGCAGATACGTGAGGATACCAGAGCTCCATGGGCCACATCACAGGCTCCTGCTCCATCTGCCATCTGTCTGCTGAGCAGCAGTGGTGGTGCTACGTGTGTATCCTGCCACTCTTCTTGAGTGGTTTGATCATGGTCTTCAAGCTTCTTGTGCTGGTTGTGAGTGGGCCGGCTGCTGGATCTGCAGCATCCTTCAGTCTGGTCCATTTTACAGAGTGGAGGGCAACCAAACCAGCAAGCTCATCATGGGCTCCCCCAGTGAGCAGAGTGAAATACTCAGGTGGTGAAAAATGTTAGGGAACAGCTGGGTTGGGAGTTCTGAAAAACTGCCTAGGGCTCTTCCACAAACTGTTTGTCTGGTGAAGAGATGAAGCTGTTCAGGAATGGCTCCATGTGTTTTGGAGCCTTCCCATCATAGACATACCTCAAGCAGTGTGATGTCTTGTGAGCTTTGTGGGCAGAGCCAAGGAGATCTCCCTGTGTTGGTGGCTGACCTACAGCTCTGCAGGCAAACGACTGACCTTGTGTTACTCCTGTGTACAGGACAGCAATGCCAGAGGCATCAGCTGCTCTTTGGTATTTAAGATGGCAGAGTAGGCTCTACGATGGGCCTGTCAGTACAGCAACACAAGTGCTGTCCCCCTCTGCTTCTCACGTGCTGTCCACCAGGGGCTCACAGAGGGAATTTACACTCTGCATTTGCTGTCTGTATTCTTTGGCTGCTTGCTTTGACCATGTTGTCTTTGAACCCATCTTGAAAAAGCTTGCTGCCCCCAGTGAAAAGAGGCTGCTTGTGATCTATTCCCATCAGAGCTTCTGTATGGGACTCCCATTTTGTAACTCAGGCTCCCACCACATGTCTTGGCTGTTACTATCAAAGGTCCGACAGCAGAGCACTTTCGATTATTGTGGAAGATGGCTACATTTGAAAGACCAGAATTTTTTTCCTGCAGTACTTCCCACACCATGAAGTGCTGGCTTGGGAGCGAAAGGATTGAAAAGAAAAGCTCTGCTAGGAACTAGCTGCTTTACCCTAGACATTGTTTGCTGAACACTGAAGCTCATGGTGGTTCCCCTCCTTTTAACAGCATCCCTCCTTTGTGTGGGCAGGTCCTTCAAACAAGGAAGACGGCACGTCGCCAGAGCCTCGAGCTGCAGAAGTGTGAGGAAATCCTCAGCAAGCTGATCAAGTACCGCTTCAGCTGGCCCTTCAGGTGAGGGGACGCCTCTTGTGTGCACACAGGACTGTGGGGACACCATGCTGCAGTCCTGCTGGATCCACTGGCTGGTTGTGAATTGTGAATCCTGTGTTAGGTCTTGCAAGTTACACTTGGGAAGAAGTGCTCCGTTGGAAGTTGCTCCATTAGAAAGCACCATGGTCTCAGTCCTCTGCTGGACTGGAGACCTGGAGTTCCTCTGATGCAGGATAACAGTGTGATAGGTTGTGGGACAAGGGAAGGAGGATGGGTTCGGTTTTCAGCAGCCTCCAGGGTTTGCAGGCAGTGGTGCATAGAGCCATACCTGCTGTGTACTGGTCCCTGTACCACTCTCCTTCCTGTCATCAGTTCTGTGCCCACTGCAGGGTTGATATGTCTGCTGCTGTGGAGACGTGGGTTTGCTATGGCACTGTGGTGGGGTGTGGGTTGGGGCTGCTGCTCACGCTTGATAGCTCTGCACTGTGCAGTGCCAGAGCTCCTCATTTTCTTCCTCTTTGTGGCTCTTCATTCATCAGGGAGCCAGTGACCACAGAAGAAGCCGAAGATTACTGTGAGGTCATCAGCAACCCCATGGACTTCCAGACTATGCAGAGCAAGTGCTCTTGTGGCAACTACCGCTCGGTGCAGGAGTTCCTCTCTGACATGAAGCAGGTGTTCTCCAATGCCGAGCGCTACAACCAGAATGGGAGTCACGTACTGTCCTGCCTGGAGAAGACGGAACAGTGTTTGATCGACATGGTGCACAAGCACCTGCCTGGCCACACCTATGCACGCAGAAAACGCAAGAAGCTCTCTGCTGGTTGCCAGGGACTGGAGGAGCAGGAAGGGGACAGTGAGTCAGAGCCCCTCGAACATTCCCGGGGGCGGAGAAGGAAGAAGTGAGGGATGGCGGGGGGGGGGGAGTAGGGGGAGAGCCAGAGCTGGAGCAGGCCTTCTGGTGCTGCTGGGCAGCAGGATGGGTTGTCTGGAGGGAGTAAAAGAAGCAGCAGGGCACTTCACTATTAATCCAGCCTTTCCTTTGGCCCATCTTCACTTTAATTTTTCTGCAGTTTCCTCAAATATTTTGTCATCCATTGAGCGAGCAGAGATGACTTAACTGCTTCCTACAAATTACACAGAGATTATACATGTCTATCCTTCCAGGAGGAGAAGGTGGGAGGGCAAAGGAAAGGCCTGGCCAAAGCCTGACTGGGCAGGGGAGCACGAAGCCTACTCCAGCTCCAGCTCTGCTGCTGCCTCGGGATCTGCTGCCTGCACTGTGAGATCGGCCCCGAGCTGTGCAGGGAGGGATCGTGTTGCTCCACGGACAGACTGGGTGCGATCAGGCCAATGGGCTGCTAGTTCTTGTATGTATATATTTATATGGTGTTAATTTTGAGCCCCTGCTGAAGGGCTGCGTAGCGAGTAAGCACTTACGTTTATGGAGACACAGCTTTCACCAGCATCCTAACACAATTGGCTTCGAGGTGCTCTCGCTTTTCCCCCCTCTCTTCTCGGGGAGCGATCTCTGGAGTTGTGCTCCAAAGAGGTCTTCTGAGCTCAGCTCTGTGCGGAGGTGGCAGAGTAGGCAGTAGGTTTCCCTGCTCACCTTGACCAGCACACAGTCGTAGCCCTTTGGATGAACCGAGTGCCAGAAGCATACGGGAGAGCATGGTTTTCTGCACACCCCCTGGGGAGCTCAAGGGCAAGGGGAGCAGCAGAAACATGTTATGTTTAACTTTTTAAATTAATTTTCTAGTAATTAAAAGTGGCTTGTTTCTAGCTGTGATCTTGTATAAAGAACACCTGTAAGATACCGTTGTCTTGCTTTGGCACATGTACAGTTTATATCAAATGGTGTTTGCTGTATATTTTTCCCCTCTGAAAACTCGTTTTCCTATCAGTAGCTGGAGTCACACTGGGGCACTTCTGAGGGTCCCCAGTCTCTCTCCAGCTGTGCTCTCATCTCCTGTAGTCACACCTCCCTTAGCTCACCTCCCTCGCACCCCCGGGTGCCACAGGGCTGTCCCGCACTGGCTGTGTCCCAGCAGTGGGCTCTGCCATTTGGCACACCGACTTTTCTCTAAGAAAAGAGTGTTCTTTAATCACATCTCCATCATGACAGATTTTGATCATACAATCAGGGCTTGAACTTTTTATTATAGAGTTCTGCAGTTTGGAACTAGCCACAGGGCTGCTCTATCCTGGCTTTGTAACACGGAAAAACAAAAGCAGCTGTTGCAGCTCCTGTGATTTGAGAATAAATGGATCCTCAGTGACAAGTTGCAGCCTAGTTTTGTGGAGTTTTTGGTTTGTTATTTTGTTAACAGGTATTTGTTTCAGTTCTGAACTGCTGAAGGCTGCAGCCACAAGACACGTTTCCAGCCACCTCCCCCCGCCCCAGCCTCAGCTCCTGCCCCACAGAATAGCACTGACGTTTGTATCTCGCACGTCCCCATCAGAGGCCATGTTTTGTCCTGTTAATAGAGAACATTTTCTGCAGGTCCTACACAGTGAAATCTTTGGAACCGTACGTTTTTTAAAAATAAATGTCATTTGTGGGGGGAGGGGGGTTTCTCCTAAGGGCTGTACTTGTAATAAGTTGGAAAATTAAAAATAAACATTATGTACTTGTGTTTGTAAAGCCGGCTCGCAGCACATCCTTTGTGGTATCCTCTGCTCCTGCAGCACTGTGGCCTCGCACCTCCTGGAGCCACCACCAAGAAGCCCAGAGGAGCACTGAGCTGCATCAGGTCAGCTTACAGCTCTGCAGAACCCACTTCTGGGCCAAACTCTGCTCAGGTTGGGTGGCACCAGCCCCTGGCTGTGCCTCTGCTCCAGGCAGTGAAAATGGCTGTGTTGGGGCCATGTTCACACAAAGCTTGTGCTAAGCTGCGCTGAGCAGCAGGTTAATGTGCAGGCATGGAGCTGTGTGCTCTGCGCTGGCATTTTGCAACTACAGCTTGTTTGCTGCAGTTCTGAGGTGGCCAAGGCCTGTTCTGTGTGTGTCTGACCAAACAGCCATCAGATCCCTTACCAGCAGGGCTGGGATGCTGCTCTGCTGAGCTTCAGAGGCAGGGGAAGGAGCTGGTGCTAATGTACACCCAGTAGCTCTAAAGTAAAGGTGTTTGCCAAAGTTTTCCTGCACTTCTCCCAGTGCCACAGGAACAAGAGGGTGATGCTTTCTGGGGTAGCGCTGTCACACTGGGGCACTGAGCCTCCTGAGCTCTGGTGGGGTAGTTGGGCAGAGGGGCTGAGGAGCCCAGGTGGGTCTGGGGACTTCAACATTACAGACAACAGATAGATGTTCTTTGTGCAGAGAAACCCCATTGCTGTGCCATGAGCACTGGGTTCACTCCGGATGTGCAACAAGACCTGGACAAACCAGAGCGTGACTCAGGCTGGGATGTTTCCAGGCCTCGGCGTGGAGTCCTCACACCAGCATCTGCTGCGAGACCTTTTCCAAGCCCTGCTTTTTATAGCAGCCCTGCATGGCATTACCGCCCCGCGAGACCCTATAAATAGCCGTCCCTTGGCTGGTGGGCGGCCGTGGCACCCGCTGCACCCACCGCAATGCTGGGCCAGGCCTGGGACCCAGCAGGGCTCGAGCCACGGCGGCCAGCAGGACCGTACTGAGCTCCTGGGGCTGCAGAGGAGCCGGCCGGGCCGCTGGGGCTGATAGCGGGCGCTGGTCAGGCGCTGGTCAGGCGCCGGCAGCCCTGTGCTGCTGATAGCTGGGGCCCGGCGGGACGAGCTTATCTGGGCGAGCGCCTGAGAGGCAGCAAGACTTGGCAAGTGGCAGAGTGCTCAAGGGCAGGCTGTCCCAACGGGCTCCGGGAGCTGGGATGACCGCAGGGATGCAAGCAGGACGCAGAGCTGCCCCCAGCCCATCACTGTTGTATGTCTGTGCTCGGGCCCACGGTGCAGCACGGTCTGGGGCTCATTGTAGCTCAGGGCTCAGCCCCAAAGCGGCTTCGACTGTGGGGTGCCAGTGCCTGGGGCACATCTCTGTCACCGGCTCTGGCCCAGGTGAGCGGCTCTTGCCCAGCCCACGCCTTGCACCGGACTTTGGAGTCTATCCCTGAGCCAATATTGACTCTCCCAACCCCGGTCTCAGCCCCGTTATCTGCCCACACCGCCCCTCCATGGCAGCTGGGAGGCCGCAACCCCTCAGCCCAGCAGCGGGGCACCGTGCAGGGATCCCTGCCCAGGGACAGGGCCGACTGCCCACCTGCTGGAGGGCCCAGTACCATCGCATGGTGCCCCAGTGACCTCGCTGGGCACCAACACCCGCAGTGGTGCCACAGAACTGCACAGCACTGCACGCCCACTGCTGCCCTCCATGCTGCCTGCTGCTCTGCTTCGTGCGCTGCCGCCAGCGCTGCTCCCGGGGGAGCAGAGGGTTTCTCAGATCCATCGTTCAACTTCTCCCCACGTCCCAACACCCCCAGGGGCGGTGGAGGGCGGATTAAAGGCGCTTCCCGACATCAATCGCAGCGGCGATGCGCGCACAAAGCCTCGCTCAGCGCTGCGGTGCAGCAGTGAGGGGCTGCGTCCCATCCCTGCTGCGGGCTGGGCTGGGGCTGGGCTCACAGCCCAGCTGTGGGCCTCCACTATTGCCCCTTCGTGGCCATGTGATGCTGCAGTGCCCTCAGCAGAGCCTGCGCGACTTCTCCAGCCCCACAGCAGGTGTCTGCGGGGCACCAATGAGCTGGGAGCGACCTGGGCAGCACGGGGTGCTCGGTGCGGATGCTCACCACAGCGCTGGCCCGGCCTGCGGCAGCAGCTGAGGCTGGAGGCACACAGAGGACACGGCCCCCACAGGACACGCCTTGAGCCTGCAGCTCCTACTGGGGCTTCGGGCCGCCAGGACTGGCGCCGAGGACTGGTGGGCACCAACCTGTGTGTGCCGAGGCAGCTGCTCACAGATGATGGAGGGAGGAGCAGGCCACATGCTGCTCACTAGCTAGAAATGAGAGGACAGAGACTTCCACCCGTCCCGCAATCCCTGCCCACTGCAGGGCTGGGCCCAGCTCTCCCCATTGGCACTGGGAGCCCATAGGCTGCAGCCAGGCACGGGCACCCCACAGCCACAGTCCTCCCTGGCTTCCTGGGCGGCCCCACCAGCGACACACAGCTCCTGCTTCGGCCCGGCAGCACCAGCTGAGAGTTGAGTTTCCCCTGGGACAATGGGGAAGGCGAGATGGGATTGTAACCGGAGCAGGGGATAAATAAAGCTGCCCAGAAGTTTCCATGACCCGCTGCTGCTTGGCACACCGAGGCCAAACCCCGTCCTCCAGCCCAGCACTGGGATCCTGGCCCTACACTGCCCCAAGACCGCGATGGCACAGCAGCCCCACAGCTCCAACCAACACCACTCAGCACTGAGCACTAAGCGGAAAACATTATTCACCGCATGAGGATCCGTGCTGGTACATGAGCTGGGATGCAGTACTGGGGTTAGGGCTGTCCTGACTCCTCTGGGGGCTGCTCCCCATCGCCCGGCCAGGTCAGCCCTGTGTGCTGCCTGCACCGCAGCCCTGCTGAGCTCTGCACGGCCACCCTCAGCCCCTTGGTTCCTGCACACAGCACGAGGCTCGGTTGAAATAACACATCCAGGGTTTATTGTTTTTTCCATTCCTCGCAGCTAATGATTTAAAAAAAAAAAAAAAATCTAAAATAAATTACAGAATTAAATAAACACGAACTGGATTATTCCCCTTCCTGCCCCAGCCCCAGCCGCCCCCCCAAAGAAAGCGTTAGAACAGTCACTGGATTTGGCAACAGCAACAACAACAGAACGATCCCTAGGAAAAGCAGCAAGCTGCCTGGGCTGGGCACCGCAGTGGGCAGCCCATACCCACGTGCCCCCCATTCCACCCCACAGTGGCCCCGGGGCTCAGCCCTTACCCATGGTACTCTCCCGGTGCCACCCGGAGTGGCAGCCCCACGCTAGACGTGTGTCGGGTTGTCCAGGTACGGGTCCGTCTTGGTCATGTGCAGCATGACGGTGGGTGCCTTGTAGTGGCAATGCACCCCGCCGCAGCTCACCCCGCTGCAGGGCTTGCCCCTCGTCCTCACGCCCAGCTTTCTGTTGCACAGGCTCTGCCAGGTCTGCAGCGTCTTGGAGCTCCACACCCACACCCCGCTGGTGATGCCCACCACCAACGACATGAAAATCTTTAGCATAAAGACAGCCACGGTGGGCACCGAGGCCTCCAGCGAGCAGTTGGCCGCACGTCGGCCGGGCAGCGGCACGCAGCCGCGCTCCAGGGCACGGAGGTTCCAGTAATCCACGTTCAGGCGCTCGTAGAAGTAGCAGACGATGACGCAGGTGGCCGGGACGGTGTAGAGGATGGAGAAGACCCCGATCTTCACCATCAGCTTCTCCAGTTTCTCCGTGTTGGTGCCGCCCGTCTTCATGATCTTCCGGATGTGGAAGAGGGCGACGAAGCCGGTGAGGATGAAGGAGGTGCCCACCACCAGGTAGCAGGAGAGCGGGATGAGGACAAAGCCGGTCAGCGCGCTGACGTCCATGCTGCCCACGTAGCACAGCCCCGTCAGCTCGTCCCCCGCCACCTTCCGCATGGTGAGGATGACGATGGTCTTCATGGCCGGGATGCCCCAGGCGGCCATGTGGAAATAGCTGCTGTGCGCCTCGATGGCCTCGTGCCCCCACTTCTTGCCGGCAGCCAGGAACCAGGTGAGGGTGAGCACCACCCACCAGAGCGAGCTGGCCATGCCGAAGTAGTAGAGGATGAGGAAGACGATGGTGCAGCCCGTGCTCTCCAGCCCCTCCTGGATGATGTAGAGCTCGCCGTTCTCCCGGTCGCAGGCGATGTTCTCAGCCCCCGCCACCGAGCGGATGATGAAGGCCACCGAGTAGACGTTGTAGCACATGGAGAGGAAGATGATGGGTCTCTCGGGGTACTGGAAGCGGTGCGGGTCGAGCAGGAAGGTGAGCACGGTGAAGGCGGTGGAGACAAAGCAGAGGGTGGACCACACGGCCATCCAGACGAAGGCAAAGTCCTTGTCCTCGCGGGACCAGTAGACGTCCACGCCGGGCGAGCAGCGGGGCGCGCAGGACAGGCTCTTCTCCACGTACTGGAACTTCTCGGGGTTGTCGCAGGCTCCCAGCCCGTTGGGGCCGCGGCCCTCCGCAGAGCCCGGCGGCCACGGCCGGGGCGCGACCGGCAGCATGCCCTGGCCCCTGTGCGGCTCCGCGGCCGAAGCGTTCTCGGGGGCCTCCATGCACAGGGCGTTGGGGTCGTTCTTGGTGGGCAGCCGGCCGCAGTCGAGCGACTCGGGCCAGCCGAAGTTGAACTGCTCCATGATGGGGACGCACTTGTGGCGCGCCTGCTCGCACATGGGGCGGCAGGCGGGGATGCTGGCGCTCACCTGGTCGGTGCACATGGGCGCGTAGAGCGAGCAGAGGAAGAAGCGCAGGTGGACGTGGCAGCCGTACTCCACCAGCGGCGCGAACTCGTGCAGCTTCAGGGCGGCCTCGCGCTGGCTCTCGTGGCCCAGCAGGTTGGGCATGCGGGTCAGGTTGTACCCGATGCCGCGGCACATGGGGATGTCCACGGGCTGGCACCGCGCCGCCCGGCCCCGCGCCGCCTCCAGCGCGCCCAG
>JAOWBP010004513.1:3887968-3899689 GCA_028571105.1 Tragopan temminckii | reverse complement strand
GAGCCCCGAGGGCTGGATGATGTAGACGCCACTGGGGCTGCCTGCAGAAATCTCACTGCAGTCCTTGGGCCAACCTGCGGCAGGAGAGAGGGCGCTTTAACAAAAGGCTGTGCAACAGAACAAGAGCACGCTTCATCTTGTGGAAGGACAGATGGACAACTGGCCAGAGCACCTCGCAGATTCTCAGCTGTCCCAGCCCAGAGAGGTCAATGTGCTCTCCTGACAGTGCGACTAGGTTGGCCTCAGACCTTTGCTTGTCTTCCCCAACAGGACTTGGCAGGAGTGGCCCCAAGGGAAGGGCCCCAGTCCCACTGGACCATGCTGGTATCAGACCAGGAGAACAATATGGATGCTGAAAGGGGCTGTGTGGCTAAAACAGGGTTGGACTGGACAGGGACGTGAAAAGGACCTTGCCCCTTCCTGTGGCTGAGGGGAGAGAAGAACAGCCTCTGCCAGCACACAGGTGCCTTCATCAGCCTGCATGGTGCACATACACACACACACACAAGCACTGCAGCCTGTGCTGGGCACTTCCTCACCTCTGCCAGCATCAAACCTGGAGTGGGATCGGGATGAGAGGTGCTGTGAGGCCCTTCTCCACACAGAGTGGCACAGGAACACACAGCTTTGGACCCACCCCATGCTGGCCAGTGTGGCAGGAGGGAGGGAAATCTAAGAAGGCCCCGTCCAAGAAGACAGAGGTGCATCCCATAGCACACCTGCAGTTGGATATTAGTAAGGGGCACAGAGCAGCACACTCTACCTGAGCACACGACACCTGCATCCTCGCTGTGCCTGCAGTTGTGTTGTCCCCAGGCCCTCAGCGTGCACTGAGTGAGGAGGCTCTCGTTCCCAATGCAGTTAACATCATCAAGCCAAATAGGTCCGGATCCACTTCCAAAAAAAGCTTGAGATGTAGCTGACACTGCTTCCCCGCAGCCAAGCTGCCTACAGACCACAGAGGCATCTTTCAGGTCCCAGCTGTCGTCGCACACTGTTCCCCACTCATTGCGGTACCAGACCTCCACCCGTCCGGAGCAGGGTTTGGAGCCGTTCACCAGCCGGAGCTTACCTGTAACGTGGAAACCAACAGCAGGGAGAAGAGTTGGAAACAGCAGGGAAGATCCAGCAAAGCTGGAACTCAGATCAGGAGATGCTTTCTGTCTCCAGAAGTGAAGCCCAAGCAGTAAGATGTAGAGCCTTAACACCTCTTGGCTGGAGAAGGCGCCTTTATCTTCTAAAGTCCCCATTTCCAAATATTTTTGCTGTATTAGAGATTGGGCATGGCATTGCCATCTGTGCCTCCAGCCAAATGGGTATCAGTCATCCTCCTCTACCACTGGTGGCACTTTGTGCTATTTCTGGATCCAATTTGCCTTATTCCATACCACTGTGACCAGCGGAGGATTTCTGAGCTGCTTGCCTAGCCAGCCCAACTTCCACCTCCCTGCAGGACCAACCTTCCCCATCCTAACCAGACACAGAGAGAGGGCAGGACACCTGTGCATGGGGTCCAAGCAGGGTTCTGCCTGCAAAGATGGAGGCCTCCCATGTACCTACCGTCTGTCAGCACGCTGAGAGCTGATGCACTGCTATTTGAGACAGATCGATTGAGGAGAGTCAGGTCTTGGGCAGCACCAACGAGACACGAGGCAGGCAGGGCCACCACACAGGCAAGCAGCAGGAGGGGAGCACATTGGGAAGCTGTGGGAAGAAGGGACAAGGTGAGTGTAGAGCACAGTTCCACTGCTGGTGCGAAGTACCTGGTGCCACCTTTCTGCTCTGGAAGCCAGTCCTCCATCCACAGGAGAAAAGGGAGGGCTCTGCTGGTGTGGTGGGTCTTGAGGGGGCAACCCACCCTGCTCTTCACACTCACACTCACCCATGCTGCCTCCACAGGAACACTCAGAAGCCCAGGATGTGTCTGGAGATACGCTTTGAACCACAGGATTTATAGCTGCAGGTGCTGGGGAGGAGTGCGACTGACACTGCCCCCAGGGCCAGTCCTGTGCTCACCTTGGGGCACACAGATGACTACTGGTAACAGGGCTGTAACCCAAATGGGCACTTCCCCACAGCAGGCAGATTGGTCTGCTCTGATAAGAGCCTTTATCAGGACCAGAGCAAATATCACTCCAGCTGCAGAGTGGCAAGCAAGTCCTTAGAAAAGCTCATCAGTGCGCTTCCCCATGTGCTACGCAGGACTCCCGGTGCACATATCACCAACTGCTTTCTGAGATGTTTGCTCAGCTCCCTCCTGTCACTTCTGCAGTGTTCATGCTGGAGATGCAGCCCCAAGCAGTGCAGTCCCCTGTCACACCGGGATCTCTCCTGCTGGATCCGTGCCGAGGTGATGAGGAGCTGGGTGCAGTGACACCAGTGAGATCCCTGCTTTCTTCTGGAACGAACACGTTGTGTGGCTCAATGGGAGTCCAGCAGGCATGAAGCAGAACCAAAACGATGGGGGAAACCATCTACCTTGTCATGTCAGGGGCCAGTTGAAACACGAGTTTGTGTTCCACTCTGAGATCCCAAGCATCACCCTGGGGAGCACCTGGTGCCAGGAGAATCTCCTGCTCCTTGGGCAGAAGTGTGCAAAATTGAGCTGTGTTGCTTGCATGGAGAAGTCCAGATCTCCCTAGGAAATCTCTAGAGCTGTTCCTGGGCACTAGCTTGCAGCTCAGTCATTGGATCAGAGCAGCCAGGGAGATGGACAGGATTTCCAGAAAGTTACTGTGTGAATCAAAAAATGGGATGTTTTCCCACCTGCATGATCTCTTACATGATATTTCAAAATCACTTTCTGTCATGACTCACTTCTGCATAGATGAGATGGTTGAGCAGCATCCCTGGTAGGGATGGGACATTATCCCATGCCCAGCATTTCATGGTTCCTGATGGGTCCATGCAAATACCACGAGACACCCAGATCTGTGATCACTGGGGTGGCCATGAAGCCATACCAGGCTCACAGAAATCCCATCCAAGGAGCCAGAAGTCTCTGACCCAAGGAGGATCGTGAAGAAGATGACAAACTTTCAGAGTCCTGAAGGACACAGTGTGCCTGGAATTGCCTCTCTGCCAAAATCCAAGCTAAGAAAAATGACAGAATGAGTTCTCCAGGACTCAGTCTGCTCCCCAAAGGCACCATGCCCATAGCCATAGGACAGCTCACCCACCAGCACAGGCTCTGCTTTGCACACTTGCACAGTGCTGAAGCAACAGATTCAGAGGGAGTCGATCCTCACTGTGACTGCAGAGAGGACAAGGAGCTGTGTATTGATGGCAAGATACAATCCCCTATTGTACAGGTATCTCTTGCCCTTGACAATTTCCTTTTCCTTATTGGCCTCTGGAGCATCTGCAATAGCAGAAGTGTCTGTCTCCCAGCTGTGCGCTGTGAGCGGTCCCATTTCCCCACAAGAAACCTCAAAGCGCATCCCGTAAGGAAACACCGATGTTTGTGCTGTCAAGTAGTTGTGCAAACACACATAAAATTTTACTGTGATATAAATGCCACATTCTGTGCTTTCTTATGGTGTTATAAAGTGAGATTAGATTTGTTTAAAGCAAACATTAATGTATCGGGAAGATAGGACTCAAAAGTCTACTATCATCTGAGTATGGGCAAGAACTAAGTTCTTGTGATAACCAACAGGATCTATGAGCATGTTCATGATGAGGAAGGGGCTTTTGGTTCCAATCTCACTCATGAAGGAAACTCTCCTTCCTCTTAGGTTTCAATGGATTCAATGCCTGCAAGCACAGTTATTGAAAAGCAACATTTACGACCATACTGCTATTTCCTGAACCTTAATTCAGAAGGCAAAGCTTGCCTTCTTATCTGCACACGTTCTGCTGCACTGGTGCCTTTTTGCAAGAGTGCTGCTGCTGTACCTGTACCATTTCCTGTACCATTGTCCTTTCCTGTTCCCTTGGCCAGTTTCCTCTGCCAGGGGCATCACTGGAGTTGGAAGGGACCCCTAAAGGCCATCAGGTCCCACTCCCTGCAGTGCTCAGGGACACCCACAGCTCCAGCAGTGCTCAGAATCCCTGCAGCTTGATCTTGGCTGTCTGCGGGGATGGGGCACCATCGCCTCTCTGGGCAGCCTGTGCAGTGCCTCACTGCCCTTATTGTACAAATCTTCTTCCTTGCATCCAATCTAAATCTCCCCTCTTTTAGCTGGAAACCATTCACCTTATCCTGTCACAACAGACCCTGCTAAAGAGTCTGTCCTCTTCTTTCTCCCAGCAGAGGGACAGGTTGGAATGTGGCTTTTGAAAAGTGGCACTGGCACTGGGCTGAGCATGACAAGGGCTGTTTGGGGATGGAATCTTACTGGGTTTAAAATTCAAAATGTTGTCTGGGATCTCTAGTCATATCCCTCCCTTTCCCTGCACGCTGACCACCACGTTGTCCCCCAGCTTTGCAGGGTTACCTGCACATCTCAAACCACGTTTAATGGCACTGCAATGCAGCAGCTGTGCTGAGCTTTGGTGCCATTCCACACCCAAACTTCTGCCACGTTCTCCTGGATGGACTCTCCTCACTGGGTTTGTGTGCATCACCCCACAGCACAGCAGATGTGAGGTCACTGCGGAGTGATGGGTTCACAAGGACAGGACATGAGGTTGTTCGAGTTTACCATCTTCATTGGTTGTCAGAGCTCACCAGCTCTATTGGTTGTTGGAGCTAGCCAGCTTTATTGGTAAGGTTCAGCTCTCCAGAAATATCTTTCACATTCCAAGCCCACGCACAGAAGAAGATGATACAGATGTCACCCCGTGGCCATCTTCCAAAGAGGCACTTCTAACACCCTTTTACTTCCAAGCCAGTGAATTTTCATCTGCACTCACAGTATGTGCAGCCCTGCAGCGATGTGGGTGCCAGGTTTTATCAGTTTAACAAAACATCGCTTGCTTTGCAGTGCTCCAGCACTTGATCACAGCAGCCTCTTCCCTTCTCTCTGCCTGCAGATAGGAACTATTTGAGGTCAAGGCTGCATCTCACAGCTCCCCAGGTGGTAGGCAGCAATGTGACTTTTCTTTCTGTTCTGTCCCATTAATTTGAGAATAGCTCCAGCCCTGCTGCTCTGCCAGGGCTCAGCCAAGCCCCAGCTGCAGCATGAACAAAGTTCAAGTTCATTTTGCCTAGCAGACCCTCAGCATGGCAAAACCGCAATGGATGGGGATCTGCATTAAGCAGACCTGGAGGAAGTGGGTGAGGTAATGCCAACAGAAATAGGCCAGTCTCTAATTTCAGAATGGATTTTGATTAGCTAAACACTCCACCTTTTGGTTGAGGTGAACAGCTCATATTGTTGAGAAGAAACCAGGGATCAGCAGAATTAACTTCAGGCTGGAGGCAGGACAGCTCCACCACAAGGCCAGCACCCAGCAGACCCAGCAGAGCAAAGCAGCCTCCCTGGTCAGCAAGGAGCCTGCCCAGTGCTACAGGGAAAGAGCGATGATGCTGGCACGCCTGGGGACAGCACCTCCAGCAGCAAAGAGGAGGAGCAGAGCCACAAAACTCATCCTCGCTTCAGGACCCTGCCTGGTGGGCATGAACCTCATGTCAGAGGTGGCAGAAATCCACCTGGGAAAACCATGGCAGAAAGTTTAGCACAGTCTCGTTGGAATACATCAAAGCGTCAGTCATCTAATAGGATAAGTAACATAAGCTGTTACACAAAGAGGAGCCCTAATGGGATACCGTGTTATGCTGCAGACGGTTTGATGTATCTGGGCCACTGCTTGCTAAATCCTCCCTGAAGTCTCCTCTTCTGTGGCTATTCTGGCTCCAGGATTAATTGGCTCTCTCCTTTTTTATCAGAAGGACGTGGGCCCCGGGCTACCTGCAGCTCTGGGCACAATCCACTGAGGGACCCATGGTGCCCTCCCAGCGAACGTGGGCACAGTGGGTGGGAGCCCTGGCCCCCAACCCAGGGCAGGTCCTGCTCTGGGCCCGGGAATGATGCTGCAGGACAGTGGGGCTGCCAGCAGCTGCAAGAGCAGAAGTGGCTGAGTCATGGGAAGGTTGGGAAGGTGACAGAGGAACAACTGCTCATCACTCGTCATGCTGCAGAAAGACAAGAGGAAAGAGCTTTCAGGTACAGATCCTGAGAACAGCTGAACAATCCCCATCCCTGGAAGTGTTCAGGAAATGTTTAGATGTTGTACTGAGGGATGCGGTTTAGTGGAAAATATTGGTGATAGGTGGACTGCTGGATGGGTGATCTTAGAGCTCTTTTCCAACCTTGGTGATTTTACAATTCTGTGACTCTATGACATGGTGTCCACAGACCTGCGTATTCAAGGGTTCATCCAGGGAGGGAGGAAATGCCCCGAGGAAGTGCAGCAGATCTGTGAGCCAAAGCTGTGTTTGGGAGCCAGCAGGATGGCTCCAGCACACTTCACTGGGCTGCCTGCTCCTGTGGACCACAAGCTCTCCAGACTCACGTTCTAAATACATATCTGTCCAACCTGCAGCTCTGCTTCTGTCTCTATAGAGGGGTAATCTGAGAACATCCTCCGAGAGGCAGTTCTATCTCCTTCCTGTATTCAATTCATTTGTTCACATAAATCCTTTTAGTCACGCCAGGATTTAAAAGGAAGGCTGTTTCAGATAAATGCAAACATTTCTATTTCCTATACCTACATCTTCCAACTCTAAAACTGCCTGTTAATGCCGGTGCTTCTTACAGCCCTCAGCCTGAGGCAAGCAACAATGCAAGAACTGATAGGTCGGGGGAGCAGGTTGCCTTCTTGTCCTGAGTTTGCAAAGGAATCTCAAAATAACAACTTGCTCAGCTAACAGGGAGGGAATCCTTGCTAAATGGGCTCTCCACAGTAACCACTCCAGGGAGGTTTTTGGATGTTTGTCTGTACATGGAGTCATCTCCTGTTCATACTGAGATGTCATCTGTCAGTGACTGCGTAGAGGCACTGATCTTATGCATTTGCAAAGAAACATTTGAAAAGAAGATCTTAGACTTGCAGAAGTTTGAGGAACAACAACATTTGCCATCCACTAGAAAAGTGACAAAGAAATAACTGATAACTTCAGTTAACTTCATGTAACCATAAACATTTTCTGAGTTTAAAGAGTAAAGACTACAAAGCTTTTATTAAAGAATGGAATTTAAATAAGGGGACTTTTAGAGCTGCTTTTGTGATTTTAAAGAGAAAAGGGATGAAGGGGCCTCATTTCCCAAAGGAGCTTATATCTCAGCAGCATGACTGCCACCGCCATTCCTTGTACTGCCAAGAGAGCACTGCAACAAACTTTTCCACTACAAAATCCTGTTTTTACCCTATAAACAATCCTGACAAGTTTTCATTCTTGTTTTGAAGGTCAGTTCTTTCCCTTGCTGATTTCTCTTGCCAGGAAATTCTTCATCTGAGAAGATGCTCTTTTTGGTTAACACCCGCTGGGCACAGCTTTCCCCACAAGTACCAGCTCTATTTGTGGCACATTTGCCATTTGAAGTCTCCTTGCAGTTGCTCTGTGCAGCACCACCTCACTAAGACTAACACTGATTGCTTCTTTCGAGGAGAAGAATAAAGGGAAGAGGAATTTTGAAGCTGCAGCCCAGGACATGCAGTTGGGAGGTGGAACACATTGGCTTGTGCCCACGGAGGTGGCACATTGGCTGGCACATTGGTTTCCCGTCCCTTGCTGAGAAAGAACAGAGATTGGTTCAACCATAGGTTTCCTCAATAGGTTCAACTTTTTGCCTTGCAAACATCAAAGAAATCCAAATAAAAGAAATTTTAGTGCCTCCTAATCTGTAAGAGCAAAGACAAACTGCAGTAATCTTGAATTTCTCACCATATGTAGCATTGGTGCATCCTCACCAGTACAGTAGAGTAGGAGGATGATGAGAACAAGATCCCAAGCTGCTGCTGCTTATCTCCAGCAGTCTCTGTTAAGGGCTATGCACCTAGAGCTGTGCTTCCCAGGCTGCACATCCAGGACTCGCCTCCCAACAGCAGTGTCTCTTGTTCAGCTCAGAATAGGATAGACCATCAGTCACTGCAGACAGAGCCCTTTCCCTCCCCAGCAGAACCAAACACACAGCCTACGACTTGGGTTTCCTTTTTCAGTAAATGTTGGGTGCCGTCTGGGGACTGCCTGCACACGTTGTCTGAGTGCAGGACTGCCATCTCCTGGGCAGCCGGGAAACTCGGTCTGCAGCAGCCTCTGAAAACCATCCCCAAATAATTTTGATGTCATGCGGTCGAGAATATGTGGATATGATGGGTACTGGGATGGAGGCACGGCCCAGTGCGGGGCATAGAGGACTGCAGATCTCCCCACCTCTCCATGGGCCTCTTGGCCCAAGCTGTGCTGTGCCCCAGGTCTGCACCTGGTGCCCAAGATCCCACCACCTACCAGCATCCATTGAACCCATGCTTCCTCCTCCTCCTCACCTTCCCCTGCAACCCAGGAAGGCAGGTACGAGACACAAGGAACTCCAACCCAAGCAGCTGGTGTATGACAAAGCTGAAAGCAATGAAAACAAGTCCTACAGGATGCCCCATGCCATTCTCTTCCACCAGCTGCAACCCCACTGCTTTGAAAATAACTCCCATAGCTCCTACAGCATCTCACAGAGGTAATGGGAAATCTCAACAGCAGTTCCTAAACTCACCACTGGATTTATGGCATTAATCTCAGTTCTGGCAGCAGCAGTAAGTAAGGGCAAGCATAAACATAATAAAGCTTTTTTCTTTCTCAGTAGTGATCTATTAACGTATGAATCTCTCTCTGCTTGGTGTGATGAGGTGGCAGCAGGAAGGCAGGAAGCCAATGGGCTGATGCACCAGGCACCACAGAAGCATTTGGGGTGGATCTCATTTCTGCTGTCACTACAGTACCATCTCCCTTCTCCAAGCATACTGTTTGATCCATGCATTGCATCTGGTGGAGGGAGAAAGAGATGCCTTTGTAGCTATATCCAGTGTTGGGCATCACTGCATTACCAAAATCTCCAGCCTGTTAAACAACCATATAAAAATACTTTCAGCTGATTTCTGCATGTCAAAGGATACTCAAAGCACAGACCTCTCTGCTTCATAGAATCACAGAATCATTAAGGTTGGAAAAGACCTCTAAAATCACTAAGAGCAACCCCAACGCATCCCACCATGTCTATAACCACATCCCTCAATGCCACATCTCCATGGCTCTGGAACACCTCCATGGATGGTGACCCATGACTCCCTGGGCAGCTGTGCCGCTGAGCATGATACTGATGCTCTTAGATGTTACAGAAATGGATAACAGCTTTGGCTCAGTTGCTCAAGCACTTGTCCCAGTTCTTATGTCCACATGAGCCAAACCCCACACCTGTATGGGTGCAAGCATAGGGGTATGGGTGCCTCACAGCTGGCAAGGAGCAGAGGAATGGGGAAAAAAAAAAGCAGCCTTGAGAGTGGGCTCCCATTGCTGGAGACAGGGCAGAGGCCTGAGTTTTGCCTCAGGACTGCTCTTCCCATGGCCATCAGAGCTGTTCTGACTTACCCTGAACTGAACTGCGTTTCTTATTAAGTTTGAGCTGCTAGATGGGATAGCTTCGTTTATACATCATAGGGATCACTAAGGGGCAGAAGTAACTGGAGAAGCCATGAAAGTATCAAAATAAGCTGGCTTCTGTTAGTGCTTCTCGCCATAATATCTTCCATAGAAACACAGAGACTTCTTAGTTAGAAATAAAAGCTGCAGAATCGCATTTAAGCAGTCATAAAGTTTTTTTATACATACTTTTGCAGGAACAGAAAATTGACATTTTCTGACACCTTGGGTTACAGTGAGGCACAGCACAAGGCAACTAATGGGAGCACTTGGCAGCAGCTTAGAACAGGTAACATGGATCTGTGGCAATTTATCTGATTAATCATCTCCTGTACCACACTGAGGGAAGTTAACAGTGAGTTACAAACCCTCCAGGGTCTTTTCATGCCGTGAGAGTGATGGGAAAAGGCTTCTGTGTTCCTGAGAGCCAGGCTATAAGCGAGCACCACTGAAAAGATCTCCATCAAACCAAAATGGGTTTTAGCTCATTCAGTCCAAAGGGAGAGCGTAAACTTTAATTAACTCAATAGCTGTCAAGAGCTTAGAGAGCTGCAGATTAATGGTGCCGGCGCAAAGCTGCTGAGCGTCAGCACTGCAGGCACCCTGCAGGCTTGCAGGGAGCAGCAGCTCCTGCTAACATTCTGGTGCCAGGGGAGCTGCTCGGAAAAAGCCCAAGCCCAGAAAAGGCGACAGCCCAGCCTGCTCTGTGCCACCTCCAGCAAGCTCCTCACATGGGGCTGCACCGCAGCTTGGGAGTAGGAAGGACTTGGAAGCCTTCAGATGACAAATTTTGTGTGAGTGCAGAACACATAACGATCAGCTGTCTTAATTCTTGTCCCACATCTGCACTCTCCCTGCCAGAAGCGAGTCTTCATCCTAAAAGGAGAGCTAGGGACAAGAAGTGGTACCCCAGAGGACAGTCTGAGTTCTGTGTTCTTGGAAAGTGCTTCAGCTCAGCATGCAAATGGATTTCCACCAAAGAAGAGAATTTGACTTCTAAGGAACTTGGAAATTACTGTGGGGAAAGATTTTGAAGGGAAAGAAAAAAAAAAAAAAGCAACCACAAAAAACACAAAACCAAACAGTATTCAGTTTGAGTGAAAAAATAAAATATGGAAAAAAGAATGTTGGCAAACTGCACTCACAGCTCAGCTTCAGGGCCATGAAGAGGTGAAAGAAGGTCATTTTGCAGAGTGCAGCAAAAATAGGGGAGATCCATCAGTATGGTTTCATATGAGAACAGATTACAATTTCAAGACTGTTGGGAATATGTGAAGGCTTTATACATACCGTCCAGAATACACAACACAGGGAAATGGCATGTGTTCATTTGGGTTAAGGAAGTGGGGGACCGGCACTGCAAGCGTCAGGAGAAAACTACTATTTTATGGTAATGGTAACCAGGAAGGCTCTTTGCAATGCAGCAAGGTGACTCCTGCAGCTGGAAGGGTGCAAAAATCCATTGCACCATTGACTGACACAAGCTGATGGCTTCTTGATGCCAATGCCAGGAGATGTGTCTGTGAGTCAGCATGGCACTGCCCTGTAGCACGCTGGGTTTTCTCATCTGTATGAAAGCATACGTTGCAGAGACAGTGCCATTTCCTCAGCACAAAGGTGCTCAGCTCTAGCAGCAGGTGCTCTGGAAGTCTGCAGTGGGGTTATTTCAGGCTCCAGACTGGGCCAAAGAGAAGACTACAGAGGGAAATATCTGAATGCTTGCAGGAGATGCATATGTTGATCAGCAGCCCACAGATGGGAAACCCAGCACCCACTGGAGGCGAAACCACTGCAGAGTGACTGCAGGAGTAGGTGCGGCAGAAGAAGCCACTTAGTGACAGCTACAGCAGCAAGAAGGAAAGCAGCCAGCAGCAGGGTGATAGCCATGAACATGGCTCACTTGCTGTGCTCAGCAGGAGATGCAGCCACAGGAACTGTGCAGATACTCAGAAAGACGGTATTGAATTATTTTAAATGAATTATACAAGGGAGCTGCTTGCTCTTCAACAGTATAATCTCTGGATTTAAACATGAATAGATAAGGGTCTCTGAGGGAGGGATATTGATATCTTCTGACCATATCTAAATGCTGCAATATTTGGCAAACTTCCAGCTCTACTGCCTTGTTGCTCTGACCCACTCTC
>JAOWBP010004513.1:3869525-3884224 GCA_028571105.1 Tragopan temminckii | reverse complement strand
GCTCAGCTGCCGCAGGGAGCTCAGGATGGCTGCGGGGAGACGCGGGGACGTCAGGGCCCGGCCCGGGGTGGGCGGCAGCCCCCGGTCTCGCCGCAGCCTCGGCACGGGCGGAGGGACCGAGCAGCGCCTGTGCCGGGGACTCCGGCTTCCGTCGGCAGCGGCGGGGCCGCGCGGAGCCACGTAGAGCCACGTACAGGGCCGAAGCGCCGGGAGGGAGCAGTGCTGCTCTAGCCAGGCCAGGGACGTCTGCGTGAGGCTGTCCATGCTGGTCGTGGACACCATGCCGTTGAAGGACTCAAAAAGGGGCCGGATGATGACGCTGAACTGTTGGAAGCGGAGCGGTTAAGGATAAGCATCGGGGTGGCTGTGGTGCCCTGTCTGGTGTGAACAGCCCTCTCCTGCCTGCAGTGCAGCTGTGCTGGGTGCCCTTCGCAGCTCGGTGGGCTCCAGGGTGGCAGCGGTGGCTGCAGAGCCAGAAAGGGGCTCTTGGAGCCCCACCTGTTGCTCCCAGGCCACGAACCACAGTGTGTGGGAAACCAGGGGCAGAACAGCACAGCCCATGTTGAGGCCAGGGCTGCCCCAATGCAGGACAGCTCTTCTAAACGAGGCCTAGAGCCAACTCCTGCCATGTCCTCTGCAGGTACCTGAGAGCAGGGCGCAGCACCCAGCACGTGTCCTCCCCTGGGTGCACCCAGCGCTGGGGGGTGGTGACTGTGCATGCAGTAATCCCCAGCAGCTGCCTCCACCATACCCACGTCCCGGAATCCTCTTCAGTACTCTCAATGTACTGTGGAAGGAACCCCATCGCTCTTCCAAAACCTGTGTCAGGGGCTGCTTGCCACTGTCTGTGCATGTTCTGCCTGCACCTCTACCGCCAGGCAGTTTGCAGACCTCATGGTCTCTACAGATTTGGCTACAACGTGTGTAATCCCCGTTGGTGAAGAAGATGGCCCAGCCTTCTGACCACCTTGGCAACCATTCCTTCCTCCTCCATCCTTCCAATATGCAAAGTCCAGACTTGTATCCAGCTTAATCCCCATTTTGCAGGGTGTGCCATGCTGGCCACCCAGGTGAAACCATCATTTTCCTGGGTTTGTGTCTGATCCTTTCCCAGTCTCTAACTGATGGCTGCTGCACCTCAGCACCAGTTCCCAACTTATTGGGAGCAATTGCCTGTGTGGCAATGCCGAGCTCAGCTCCGCTGGTGACTCCCCTGCTCCCCAAGGACTGGCCATTTATTCCTATTCTGGTTGCTCTCTTGTAACAGAAGTTTCTTCTAAGCATCTGGGCACGTCCCCTCCACGTTGCCCACAGAGCCTCTTGAGCTGGAGGGATCCCACACACAGCTGGGAGGAGAGGGTGGACCTGATGTATGGTGCAGTGAGAAGCCCACGCTGGCCCAAAGGATACGATCCAGAACTTCCAGTTGTGCAGTGTGGAGGAGCGCACATAGCTGTCAAACATGCTGCGCATCTGGTCGAAGCGCTGGCGTGTGATGGGCACCCCAGTGGCTGGCAGCTGCTCCTGGCACAGGCTGTGGGGCACAAACAGTGCTGTAGGGACACGGGTACAAAGTTGGGGCACGGCAGCTGCCCCACGTGGGAAGAGGACCCCAGTGTGCAGCAGGGCTCAGTAGCTCTGCGTGTCTCAAGCAGACAGCATCTTGTTCTCAGGGCAGCACGTCACACACACAGCACCGCTTTTTGAGCATTGCTCCACGACAGGGAACACAGACAAACACAGGTTCCAGGCAGTGCTCAGAAGAGATGCTGCAGCCTGCTGCCCCTGGCACTGCCATCTGCCCTGCCTGGCTGTGCTGACAGCAGCTCCCTGCTGCCCCCCTGAGCCATGCCCCCCCTACTTGATCGAGCTGTTGAGCTCCTCAATCTGCTCCCGCAGCCGCTGCGCCTCATCCTGGAGGGCCGCCCGCTCCTGCTGCAGTTTGCAGATGTACTCAGCAGTCTTCTGCAGGGTGGTGGCCTTGCTGACCTGCAGGGTGGCAGAGGCGGGATGGTGCAGGGAGCTCCTGGGGCAGGTAGGGCACAAGGGGCCGTGTGCTCCATTGCTGAGCCTTGGCACCGGGCTGCAGGCCCTAGGTACAATGCCGTGCATGCCGGCACAGCCCAGGACCTTGTCATCACCAGGTGATGTCCTGTGTCCCTGCATGCCCAGCGCCAGCCTGTGCAGCACTGTGTGCTCACCTTAATGCTGGGCTGGGCGCTCAGCGTGCTCACCAGGCTGTGCAGTGTGTCAAAACCCAGCTTGATGTTGAAACGTCTCTTCTGCTCAGCAGAGATGTGTGTGATGCGCCGGCTCTCCATCTGCAGGCAGCAGAGATGGCCTTGGGCCTCTCCCTGCATTGGAGACAGGCTGGCCCCACGTGTGCATCAAGGGTGGGGGTGAATGTGGGTGCAGCGGGAAGGGGCTGCATGTGGAGAAGCTGCTCCCATAAGAGGCAGCACTCGCTTCCACCATACCTTGCTGGAGTCAGGCCTGCCCCGACGGGATGGGGGATGGTGCAGGGAGATGGTGGTACTGGGTGGTGGAGCAGCTCCTGGAGACACCTGGCCAGGCTTGGGCCAGTCACTGCCTGGGGGATGAGAGGATGGTGCATTGAGGAGAGTGCGAGCACCGCAGCACTGCCCTGGCTCTGGGGCAGCCAACTCCTCAGCTGATGGCCCCATGTCTGACCACGTCTTGTTGTCCCGTCTCATCCCAAATCACTCTAATTTTTACAAGAAATGGGAACATTTGGGACATGAAATTTTAAATTCCCAGCAGAGTGGAAACCACCAGGAGAGAGTCCTGAGAGCTGTGGTTTACAGCACCCAACTGGAAGTGGAAATGAGCAGGGAGCTTCCTGCCCCAGTCTGGTTTCTGTGGGTGAAAGCAGGATGCTTCCGGCCTTAAAACCAAGCTCTGGTTTTCAAAACCACATTCTGACATTTTGCTACATTTTGTCCTTTCCTGTTTATGGTTTTGTCCCCCAGAGAAGGAGCCAGATGAAAGGTCGGCACCCTCCCCAGCAGAAAGTAATCATTGTCATTCAGGTGGGCAATTATAAGCAGTAGGAATAAAAAATAAATTGAACTTTCTCAGGAAAAACAAAAAAACAACTGTGTTTGGTTCAAGCTCCCTGCAGGATATGGGGCATCCTGCGGGCACCCAGACTCACCACAGACTGATGTTGGGGAGAGCCGCTCCACCTTGGGGACCCGCAGAGGCCCTGGTGCAGCACCTGCCTGCATCACAGGCACCTCCTGTGAAGGGCTGGAGCCAGGAGACAGCACCGAGCTCAGCTGGGCCACTCTGGGCAGGAAGACAGCAGGAACATCGGGGACACCGCTCTGCTGCAGAGAGAAGGCAGAGGGAAGCAGGAGGGAGACTGGGGCCAGCACCCCATGTGTGGCAGGTTTACAGAGCCCCAAAATCCACAAAATGACTCAAAATCCACAGTGGAACCAGGGAGGGAGCCCCACAGGGCCCTAAGGTGAGGTCTCTCCCTGCTCTGCCAGTTCTCTAACTGGGGCTGACTCTCACCCAGCCTCGCTCTGAACCCCCCAGCACCCTGACCACAAGCCCCATGTACATCAAAATCTGTTTTGCAAAGGGCTTCACACAGCACTGCCTTCTCTCCACTCTCCTCGTTCCCCAGCAACAGGAAGGCAATTCCCAGCCACAAGGTGCAGTCCCCAACCTGGAGATAGGTGGGTGCTTACCGGAGAGGCTGGGGACGCAGGCATGAGTGCGGGGCCGTGCACTTGTGGGGCATCAAAGGCTGGCTCCTGCTTGGCTGTGAGAAGTCAGAGAGCAGAAGGGCACTTCTGCATTGGGCTGTCGGTGCTTTGGTGACCTTTTCCTGCTCCATGGCGGTGCCAGCCCTGAGCACCAGCCCATCTGTCCATCTGCCTCAGGGAAGGCTGTGACAGATGCAGGAAGCAGCCCACCTCTCCCAGCACCCCCGAGCACCCTTGTTTACCTCCAGATCACCCCAACACTGCCACCCTCGATTCCCCTGCTGCCCCTCACCTGTGGCCAACAGCTGAGTCAGGCAGGTGTTGGACACTGTCAGGTGTGGAGTCACAGGGGGGCCCGGCGGCCTCTTTGCCTTGGTGCTGCTGGCCTTCATCTTCGGCCGCTCACCCAGGGTCGGCCCTTTTGGGGTAGCAAACCTGGGCCCAGGTGGCGCGGTGGGGGGCAGGTGCTGGGGCGCGGCTGGGCTGGGGTACCCTAGGGGCACCACGTCCATGGCGTAGCCCAGGCCCGGGGTGTGCTGGGCAAAGCATGGCACGGACAGCGGGGATGCAGGGTGGGCGAGGAGCGAGGGGCTGGGCGAGGTGGTGAAGGGGAACTTGGAGTGGGGTGAGGAGGCAGGGGAAAACGGCGTCTGTGAGCCCAGTAATGGTGCGCCGGGGGCCTGGCTGGGGGCGGTGTAAGGGAGGCCGAGTGGCTCTGTGCCGAGGCACTTGCTGGGGAAACCATACTGCAGCAAGGGTTTGGGTTTGAGCTGGGGGCTGAGGCAGCCAGGCACAGCGGTGAGGGGCTCGGGGGCCAGCGGCGGCTGCTCAGGGCCAAAGAAGGCACCGTGGAGGCTGAGCTGGGTGGCGTCACCGGGCTGTGGGGGACACGGCTGTGTCAGGAGGGTTGGCTCGGGCACCGGCGGCCACAGGTCATGGGCCAGGGTCCCGCTCACCTGGAGGAGAGGGCTGGGTGGGAGTGGGGCATCGGGGTTGGCGGGCACGGTCCCTCCACTGCCATAGAGGGGCTCAAAGCAGGGCGGCTCCTGATAGCCCAGCGGCATCTGTGCAGGCAGCGGCCGATGGCTGATGAAAATATCTGTGGGGTGAAGCAGAGAGATGGTGATGTGCAGTGGGGGGCTGGGGAGTGCTTCTGTCCCTGGAGAGGGAGATGCAAGGTTGGGGCACGCTGGAGGGAGCCGCATGCTGTGCCCGGGACGGGCAGGGATTTGCTGGCCTCATGTTCACCTGGCAGGGCCAGACCAGCTCCTGGCTGCGCGGGCAGATTTGGTGCCCTGGTTGTGAAACATCAGAGCTTCACATGGTGGGAGGGAAGAGGCAGCTCACGCGCTCAGCCCAGCCTTGCCTGCACACTGGGACAGGAAAACCCGCCCAGGAACACCACCCAGGGGTGGAGACCCCGTCCCCAACACCCAGCTGAGACCGCACGCTCTGGCTGCTCTCAGGGGTCTGAGCTCTCCCTGAACCCCACAGCCAACCCTGAGCAGTGCAGTAACTGAGCCCCTGTGCTGTGGGGCAGTGGCAGAGCTGGCTTCGAGCAGATGTGGGGCAGGCCTGTGGGTCGCACTGTCCTGGAGCAGCAGGGGACAGTCCCACTGGAGTTGGGGCAAGCGTTTGCCTCCCAGCCCCAGTGTTGCTGTGCGTGCTGCCTGTGGCTAACCACATCCCATGGCCTTCCCGAAGCTGAGCCCCGTGACCCAGCCACGACTCCCTCTCCCTTCCTGTCTCCTTCCCACAGCCCTGATGCTTCCGCAGGCCCAGACGCCGTGGCACGGAGTGCTGCCTGCTGCCTGGGGCATCACCTCCCCACTGAAACACGCTTTGCAGGCACATCACCCCACGCAGCTCTGCTTGGCGACGGGGCCCGCCAGCACTGTGCCAGCCTCCAGGAGGGCTTTCCCTGGGGAGGATGGGGCTGCTGGCCCCATTTCTCTGTAAGATAGAGTGGGAGTGCTGGGTGAATTTGCAGGCAGCCGTCTGACAGCCTCTGGCACGGGGTCTGCATCCAAGCAGCTGCTCCAGCTCATGAGCACTCACACCTCCATTGTGTGTGCTCCGGTGCAGGCCCAGGCCCTCACTGCCCGAAGCACTTCTGGGCTGCTCCTACCCATCCAATATGCCCCAGGTGCCAACCATGCTGCGGGGGCTCCTCCAGGCATAGGCATAGGCTCCCATGCCTAGGGTGCCCTGGCTGGGACAGGCAAAGCCTCTGGGCCTGACAACTTTTTGAATCTACACCTGAGGAACAAATGTGCCTGCAAAGGGAAATGGCATGACTGTCCCAGCAGTGCCACACAGCACGCTGCACCTGCCCTGCTCAGCCCTGACACGGCCTCTTCCCTCCCAGCCCTGCACACAGCGGCTGCAGCTCATATGCCCTAGCTGGGGATGGTGTTCAGCTGCATACCCCTCACAGGGACGGGCAGCAGCACTGCCATCCTGCTTCTCCCAGCCCACAGCTACAGGCAGTCGGCTGCTGGTCTGCACAAGCACTCCCATGCTCGTAATGGCCTCCAAGGCACTCAGAACCTCCCAGCTCCACCATCCTCCAGGGCAGCAGTTCATCCTCCTCCTCAGAGCTGAACTCTGCCTGCTCCCAGTGCCACCCAGACCAGAGCTGGGACACGGCGAACACTCAGGAGCACCACAGAGTCACAACTGCACTCCAGGGCCTGTCCTTGGTGTGCACAGGGGCACAGCCAGGCAAGGTTGCAGCCCAATGGGGTGCAGCACCTGGCCCCACACTGCCCCCAGTCCTCATCTGTGCCCATGCTGTGCCATCTCCTATGCACACCATGCCATCTCCTGCCCACACTGTGCCATCTCTTGCTGCCGGCACTGAAGCTATGCATGCATTTAAGGCGTTTCTGATGCCCAGCTCTGCAGATTCGATTCCTCTTGTGTCACTTGCTGTGGTGCCACAGTGGATGCTGCCTGGCACAACAGCTGGCAGCCCCCTGCCCTCCACCTCGCCCATCCCTTCCCCACCCTGCAGCTCTCGCCTATGCTCCTCTCCACTCACACTGCCCCGACCAAGCTGTGCAGTGCAGCCCGGGCATGAAGGCGCCTGGGAGATGAGAGCCCATGTGGTCAGCACACCGTGCCTTCAGCATTCTGCTCCAATACCGGGCTGCTCTCCAAAGAGACCCCTGTTACAGAGCCTGGTCCTGAGGCTGGGACACTCCATTGTTGGCCCTTGGCTCTGGGAGAGCACAGAAGTGCCATGGGGTCATGCCGCCCCATCAGCCTGGCCCCAGGGCCCCAGTGAGCAGCACAAGTCCTACCTGGAGCGCAGTGCCAGCAGCACTCAGGCACCGGGCTGGGCTGCTCCCTCGCCTCTGCCATCAGGACTTCTCCATCCGCCCCGCACTGCACTCTGGCACCCACTGAGGACACGACGTGGTTCCTCATTTAGGGATTGGCTTGTGCTTGCTGACTGACAGGCACTGAGCTTGGTGACAGTCCCCAGACACAGTGATGGCCCCGTGACCCCACAGGAGCCCTGAGCCCCCGCTCTGCCATGCTGGCCTTGTTTGTGAGGCACAGGCCCAGGTCATGTGTACACTGCCAGCAAAAGTGGCTGCAGGGGCATCACTCAGGGCTGGGGGCATTTCAGCTCCGGCACACAGCACCCAGCGTTTGGCAGCAGCCCTCTTCCTGAGAAGGGGCTCTCCATCCTCTCACCCCACAGCCCTGTGGCCACAGCTGCAACCCTGCACAACCCACACATCCACCTGCACATCGTGCATCACAGTGCCGAGGCTTTATCCCAGGCAGCACCCTGGGGAAAACGCACATAGAAATACACTGCTTTGGATGGGCACCATGGTGCCACGTGTCATTCCCTGCTGGGCACCAGGCTGTGCCACACTGTTCCCATACCAGCAGCACCAGAGGGAACACTGCCCACGGACAGAGGTACTGGATCTGTGTCACTGTCAGGAGGTGCTGCTTCAGGGATCAACACAGCCTTCCTGCACCACAAAGAATATGCGAGGGGAAGGACACTTCTCAGGTGTCATTCTGACCCCTTTGAGGTTTGCCCATGGCTCAGCCCACACGGACATGCGGGGGCAAGAATTTGTGAGTGCTGCACTCCTGGGCTTCCCACCTTGGCACAGCAGCCTGCCCCATGGCTGCCCTGCTCCCCACCAGCATCTGGTCTTGCATCAGCCGGCGGCTGTGTGGTGCAAGGGCCTGTGCTTCCTCCAGCAGAGGGAAGTGGGAGGTGGAGGCGGCTGCAGCATGGCAGGAGCCCTGGGCAGGCTCTGTGCAGGGCATGGACATGTTCCAAGGGCTCCCGAGGCCTGGTGCTGCCTGAGGCTGCTTGCGGGGTCCCACCCTGCAATGTGTGCCCATGCCACCAGCTCCAGCACATCTGAGGCCTCCGATGTGGCACACACCAGCAGTGCCTGGCCCTGGCACAGCCCGTGGGCACACTGCACAGTGCACATGTGACAAGGACACATCCTGACTGACTCTACAGCGCTCATGGACACCGCACTGCTCCAGCAGAGTGTCCTGTGTCACAGGCAGGTCCTGGTGGTAGCACTGCGGGAGGAGGTGCTGCCAGGATGGCCTGCTTGTCCCCTGCTTGCCCCTCAGCAGCTCTCTGCCTGTCCTGGACACCAGCGCCACTTCGTTTTTCAAGGCCAACCTGGCAGGGACTGTGACCCATCCTCACAGGGCACAGCCCATCGTGGGGTCTCAGCAGCTCTGCACGGGGTCACCAGCAAGAGAGCAGTGAGGAGAGGGACACTGGCAGAGAACCTGCTCCCTAGAGGTTTCCTCTGTCTGTGGGGATAACTGTCCTCTGTCTGCAGCCAAGCCCAGGTAGCTTCACATTCCTGACGTGACCTTCTGCTTGCAGAAGCCCCTTTCTATGGCTCCCAGCCCCTTCCCATCCCTCTGCTGCCCTTGCATGCTGCTTTGCCCATGACAGCAGATGTGCTTTCTGGCTCCCCAGCAGCCCCTGCTGCTGCCAGGCCAGCTCAGCTCTGTGTTGGGCTGCAAGGTGTGCAGAGCTGCACAGATGTGGGTCCGCGCCCAGGCTGGCTCTTACCTGATATCTCCATGGTATCATCCAAGCTGGGCTGCAGAGGTGCCAGGTCTGGCTGGATCATGTCAGCATTTCCGATATACGCTGGAAGAAGACAGCTGCAATGTTAGGGTGCTGCATTCCCAGCTCCCCACCTCAGGGCTGGCACTGCTGACCTCACCAACAGCCATCCCAGCACACAGCCTCACCCTGCGTGGCTGCACTCTGCCCCACAGCACAGCACAGGGACCCAAACTCTGAGGATATCCCATTCCCACCATTCTGCCCAGCAGCATCTCTGGAGCCTCATCCAGGGCCCAGAAACCTCTGGGCAAGGCTGCAGCTTTTGGTGTGAAGCCAAGAGGCAGCAACGTGCCACGAGTGAGCTGTTTGCTCCTCCTCCTCCTCCAGCAAGAGCGTGGCCCCATGGGGGTCACCTACCGTCCTCGGGGAGCTCCTGGCGAGTGCTGGGCATCTGTGTCATGGTGAAGAGGGTGTCAGAGATGTCTGAGAGGAATGTGTCCAAGTCAAAGTGCTGCCTACCCCCCGGCTCCTCCTCCTCGTCCCCCAGCAGCATGGGCACCACGTTGCAGAAGAGCTGGTTGCACCATTTCTCCGTTGGTCTCCAGGCATCCTCGTCCTGCATGAGATGGTGCAAAGGAGCAGGTGGGCACTTCTTGCAGGCAGCCTGAGGCCTCCACCTTGGCTCGCTGGTGCTCCTAAAGAGCCATTCAGCACCCCAAGTGCCTCCCACAGCCATCAGGGTCATCACCAACAACAGCTTTCACCTGCCCTTCTCCCAAGCTGCCCGGTGCAGGGATGCGCACCACGTCCCGCTGTCCCTGCCTGCCCTTCCCCAGCAGACTCACCTGCTTCGGGCTGGAGAGCTCTCCCTCCCGGCTGGACTTTCGGAGCTGGAAGGAGAAGAAAGCCTGGATCGGCCGCCAGCAGGGATGGGCGCAGGGCAGAGCTGGGCAGGGTGAGGGAGCAGCAGGCCATGTGCTCCTGCCCTTCGGTCACCTCCTGGCAGCCCGCAGGACCGCGCTGCCTGCTCAGGCTCTGGCCCGGGCTGCCACTGCTTCACATCTGCCCTCAGCGCTCAGGGTGCAGTGGTGCAGGGCTGCGCCCCGGCCTTTTCAAGATGAGTGAGGGAGGAGGCTGGCACCGCACTCCACCCCGTGTGGCGGGCAGCCAAGGCTGGTGCCACCTAAACCACCACTAGATTATCATGGCCGAGAGTGACACCGGGGTGACGCCGGGACACCAGGCCTTGTTACACGTGCTGCCTGGCTGAGCTGCGGCTGCCAGCGAATCCCAGCCCAGCTTGGGCCCTGCAGTGAGTCCTGCTCGTCCCACTGCAGCACGTGCACTGCAGGTGCACTGCCAAGCCCAGCCTTGGCCGAGCAGCACACCGGGCAGAGCCAGCCCGATCCGGGCTGCCAGAGCGTGCTGCGGCACTGCGCATGGCCGGGGATGGGGCCCACCGAAACCCCTCCACCATCATCGTGGGGACAACCGTCAGCTCCGTTTCGTGCACGCCGATGTACTGCACCACCGCCAGGAGCAGCAGGGGCAGAGCCACTCACCCGCTTCTTGTAGTAGGTCCTCCACTTGTGATACTCCCTCATCACCACCTCGATGCGCCGTTTCCAGTAGTTGCCCTCCAGCACCACGGCCTGGAGGGGCAATACTGGGGCTCACGGCTGTACAGCACAGGGCTGACCCCCAGCCCCACATGGGCAGCCAGCCCATGCCTGCCCCAGGCACCCCACAGCCAGGACTGTTGTCCTCAGGACACATCACCAACACCTTCTCCCTCAAATTGCACGAACACAGCAAGCGAGGATGGGAGTTCTGCTGCCGGCAGTGTCCTCAGCTCCCCACTGTGCCCCCTGCACCCACTCCCAGCCCCGGGTGCCATGAGAGCCCATACTCTACCTCTGGTTTGCGGTGCTCATCAGCTTCTGACCCCTCCAGGGGGGTGATGAAACCACACACAGGGTTCTTCCTCTGCTCCACATCTGCTCAGGGGAAAACACAGTTGGCTTCGTCTGCAGCTCCCTCCTTGCGCAGGGGAGGGTACCCGTGTGTCTGGATGCTGGTATGGTGGGCTGCCTGCAGGGCTGGGCACCTACTGTGCCATTGCAGGGTAGCCGGGTTCTCAGCAGGAGGGGCAGGCTCCGGCCCTGTACTCACACTGGATGTACCACGCTCTCCAGATGGCATTGTTGAGGCGGATTTTATCCCGGCAAAGCAGCCGCTGCCCCTTGAAATTCTTCCATTTTGGTGACACCAGCTTCCCACTACAACGCCAAGTAGAGGAGGAGCTGAATGGGACCATGCTGGGACCCCCAGCACAACCCCAATCTGGGAACTTTGCTGATCCTTGCAAGGCCTCCAGAGCCCCTGGGATCACAGCACGGCAGGCAGAGGAAATGATTGCCCAAATCTGCAGACGTGGCTCTGAGGTGGGAATCCCCAGCTGCAGGGATTCCTGACCTTCTCCAGGTGATGCTGGCTGCTCCCACAGCTGTACCAAAGCTGCTCCTGATGGAGCACTGTGTATGCACTCCTCCCCAGTCAAAAGGTTGTCCCTTAATGATATCTGTGCTGCTCTGGATCCCACTGACCCCTGTGCATTCAGGGAGGAGATGAGGTCACGGCTGGGCTTGGTAGGTGTGCCATACCCCATGCAACATCTCTGGAGCAGTCAGCAGGTGACAGCAGGGTGTCCTCAGAGAGCTCAGCCCTGCTATTTCTCGGCCCCATCTCCGCAGTGCTTCCATCAGGGCTCCCCCACTGCTGCTGCCAAGACCCCAGGGCATCCTGTCCCTCAGCTCTGCAGAGCAGAGTGGCTTATTTGGCTGCTCTCCCTGCTACAGGCAGACACTGCTGCGCTGGGAGGAGCAGAGACCCCTGTGGTTCCCCAATTGCTGATGTAGGAACACATCTGGGGGCCAGAACTCTCGCCCATAGGAAGGACAGGGAGAGATGCTCTGTGCCCAGCCCTGGGGCCCAGGAAGGACCCTGTCCCCACTACTCTGGCCTGCAGAGGGTTAAGGCCCTGTCTCTGCGCTGGCCACTGCTATCAGCAGGGATTTTGAACTTTCCCCGTGGCACAAAACAAACAGCATGGCGTTGCCAAGCAGAGGAGCCAATGGAAAGGACGGCTTTCCCCGGCACATGGCCAGCTTCTGCTGGTCAAGGCTACCAGCCACACTCCTCTCTGGTGCTGCCCATGCCGCCCACTGGCTTAAAGGAGCAGCCCAAGCCCACAGCCCCAGCCCTGCACTGCAGCAGGGTGCGTGGTTCTGCATGGGGCTGGTGGGGCTGCAGTGTGCTGCGGGACCTGGGGATGGGAGGGAGATGCCTCTGGGCCTTACCACAACCTGCTTTCTTTCTCCCTCTAATGAGAATATCTCCCTTCTGTTTTGGAGCTTATCAGGCTGATCTTTGCACACTGGTTTGCCTTGAAGGAAGCCCCACCCTTTACTGAAATTCTGCCCAGAGGAGATGGATGTGAACGCTGCACTGAGCCACAAGAGGATTGGGATGCAGCAGCACCTTGGCACAGTACAGGTGTCCTGCTGAGGGATGGGATCATGAACCCCACCACTCGCTGTGGCACACAGAGCTCAGCCTGTACCCAGCCCTGGCACTGCAGCCAGCAGCTCCTGTCTGCTCCATGATGCATTCAGCCTGCCCAGAAGCTCAAGTGTTGCAGCCCCCACTGTGTGGTAAAATGAGTATTTTGCTCCCTTTCCACGCCAAGAGGAGGGGGAAGGAGTGGGTGCATGAAGGAAATGGGCTGCAGCAGGGGGAGAAGTCCAAGGGATGGCCCTCCTTGCCAACATGAGCCCCCGTGGCTTTCCCACCACATGGGAGCAGTGGACAGCAGCAGCAGAGCCCCTCCTTGTTCTATGGCAGGAGAGACTGTGCCAGTCCAGGTGGGCTGAAAAGTGACCATTTCTCAGTCCTGAACCTCCAGAGAGACAGAACCTGAACTCTGATTGGACTCTCTTTTTAAGGTGCTGGAAAGCTGCAGAACATGATGTCTGTGAGATAGAGAGGAGTAGCATGGAAGGACAGAAAGGCATCCATGAAAGAGAAGAATGAAGGGTGAACCTGGGTACAGCCTAAAGGCAAAATTTCCCCGGCTGGATTCCACTACCCACAGGTACTCTTAATCCAGGGCCAACCAAAAGCTGCTCCCATGGGTACTGAACAAGGCAGCCAGGAGACATTGCTGATGTTCCAGGCTCTGGGATGGCCAACAAGGGTGCCATTAACACTTTGTAGCTGTTGTGGATCCTCCTCGCCAAGGGCTATCATTAACTTCAGCTATGGCTTGGCACGGTGATGGCCCTGGGGCTGCTGCATGCACTATCATGCTCAGTGCAGGAGGGAAAAGAAGCCCAGGAGGGGCTAGAAGACGCCAGAAGGGATGGAGGCATGTATGCAGCATGAGCTCTGGGCGGCATACAGCTCCTGTCTGCTCCACCCCCCAGCCACTTGCACCTGCCCCTCTCCTTTCTGCCCCAGAAGCTCCGGAGCTCAGGGGCACATGAAGGCAATGCAGGCATCTCCAGCCCTATGCAGCAAGTAGGGCAAGTGTGGGTCTACCCTGTGCATCAGTGCCACCCACACGTGGCACCCAGGGTGACTCAGCTGGTGACATCTTGGCTGTCACCCTGGTGACAAGAAGAGTGACCATGGGCCGCATCACCCAGTGCTGAAGAACACCTTGTTCCTGCAGAGCTCCGGTCTCACCAGCTCCCAAAAGTGACCTCACCGTGCACCATGCTGGAGGGAGGCCAGCAACTGAAAGAGACCCGATGTGGGACAAGGAGATGGGCAGAACTTCCTGCCTGTTTTGCTCAGGTTTTGTTTTCGCAAGGCATCAATAGGAGATTGCCATCCCAGGTTTTCATTGGAACATTTTGGGAAAGCTGTGCCAACAGTTTTGCTGTGAGGTCCAGAGAGTGCTCAGAGCCTCGGGGTCTTGGTGAAAGAGGGGATGTGGTTCGAGGTCACGGGCCCAGGCACTAATACACAAGAAGCAGGTGCTTGCTGTCACCAAGGTGTGGGATGGCAGCTCTCTGTCCCCATGGGCCTGGCTGATTTGTGTGGCCGGAGGAACAACACAGTCACCCATTTGATTTTGCTGGAGAAAAGGAGAGAAGCTTTCGGGAGGCCCTGGACAAAGCACAGTGCAGCCATCCTGTCCAGAGTGCCGAAGCAACATTATGACAAGTGGGTACAGCTTTGGGATGGCCAAAGGCCAAGAGCTGCAGGTGATGACGATAACTCCTGGAGGAGAGTGGGTAAGATGCGCCAAGACATTCCCAGCTGGCTCCATGAGAGCTGCCACAGCACCAGCTCCTTCCCCCTGAAACCTCCCAGCACGGCATTTTGTGAGCGGACATCACATCACAGCCCAACAGAAGAGAAGACGGGGATGCCATCCATCGGTTTGCACTTAGCAATCAGCAACGGGGCAACCAGCAGGGCCGGGGCAGCGCGGCCTTACAGGCGGGCCTCCAAAGAGCCGGGGATCAGCGAGTCGCCCTGGAACTCACCTGTACTCCAGGCTCATGCACTCGAAGAGCCGCGTCAGGGTCGGGTCAATGCTCCGCGGATCGGCCGCCGAGGGCTCGGCGCGGCGCTGGCGCCGGTGGGGCAGCGCGTCGCGGTGCGGGGATGACACCATGAAGTGGCCGCTATGGATGACCTGCGAGGGGCTCTGCAGCCCAGCGCCGGGCCCCGCGCCGCCCGCGGCCGCGTCCTCGGAATCAGAGTCGAAGTCAGAGTCGGGGCACGGTCCGACCGGGGGCTGCGCGAAGGGGCTCGGCAGCCCCAGCTGAGCCCGCGCCATCGCCCGGCGCCGTCACGCCGCCACGCCG
>JAOWBP010004513.1:3814198-3827140 GCA_028571105.1 Tragopan temminckii | reverse complement strand
GTCCCCAGCGGTATGCGTGGCCCGGGCACGCGGCCGCAGCTGGGAGCATGAGCGGTGGCCCCCAGCTGCAGCTGGCGGTCCTCTGGCCTTGGCTGCTGATGGCTTCTCTGCAGGCAGGGCTCGGCCGCACCGGGCCGGCGCTGGCGGCGGCCGTCGAGTCGGAGCGGGCGGCGGTGCAGAAGGCCATCATCAGGGTGATCCCGCTGAAGGTGGAGCCCATCGTGCTGGAGGGGGAGTTTGCCAGCGTGGCCGAGGTCACTCCCGCCGAGGGAAAGCTGCTCCAGGTAGGGGCAGCTGTGCTTCACCCGCGTCCTTCCATGCTCCCACCCTTTTCCTCACCCCTCGTCCTCTCCGTGCTTCCCAGCTAACGTGTTTGGCTTTATGGCTGCATGCACACCAGGTGGTTTTGATGCGAGCTGTCCACCACTTTGCTCTGCGCCTTCCATAGAAGCACAGAATCATTACAATTGGAAAAGATCCAAATCCAAGCTCAAGCCATCCCACCATGCCCATAACCACGTCCCTCAGTGCCACATCCCCACAGCTCTGGAACACCTCCAGGGACGGTGACCATCACCTCCCTGGGCAGCTGTGCAGTGCAGCACCGCTCTTTCAGAGATATTCCTAATACCCACCTGACCCTCCCCTTTGTGCTGCTGCTCTCTCACTGTGCTGTGCTTCCAGGCCCCAGTGCTTATGTAAGCGTGGGTCCTTCGCTCTTCGTGCAGCAGTGTTAATTTTGGATGCGGCCGGTCGATTGCATGGAGATTATCACCTATCTTAATTGATGTTATAAAGCTGAGTGTGTTGCTCGAGTCACATGTTGGGCGCTGAGCATCTGACCAAAACACGGTTATTTTTACTGTGGGAAATCCATAAAACTTTGCTCACGTAGCTGGGTTCTGCTGCAGCTAAATACACCTCCAGGTGTTGCCCAACAGAAGCACTGACCCCGCTGGCTGAGGTCTGCCTGTAGTGCTGGAAGCTGAATTTCACCCATCCAGCGGTGTCTCTGGGGTGTCACCACCTTGCGTGTTTTTCAGTGAGATGGATGCTGGTTTCTGCTCTTTGCTGTGAAGGGAGAGCCTCTGGGCACCTTGCCGTGGATGCAGATGCTGTGAGCTCAGAGCTCGGTACTCCGATGGCCGTTGGCTCATCAGCCATGTGCTTTACTCTTGAAAACCAAAACTGACAGAGCAGCCTGCATTAATGTTGAAGGTTTTCCAGGCTTGGCTTTCGCAGTCTTAATGAAGCTGATAACCCGTGGATTTAAATTAGAATCAGAAGTTTTGAGCAGGCCTTGCAGGAGAGGAAACGCCACTGAGGCAGCCTTAACACGGTCATGTGGCCGACAATGAAAACAGATAATTGGTGACGTTTGTAGATCCTGCTCGCAGAGCCTTTTGAACTAATCGGAATGAAAGCGATGTTATAAAGTTATATTATCGGGGTAAAAACTATCTTGGACAAATGCTCTCAAGGTCCCGCCGTGTTGTGAGGCAATGTCCAGGAAAGTCAATATTTATTCCTTACAAAAACTACAGTGGTGTTGCAACTGAGCGCAAAGTGTAGAGCGTGGACCTTTTCGGGACGAGGAGGCGATAACCTCTCCTGCGTGACGCTGGGCTGTTTTCAGCCAAACACGGTGATGCAAAACGTGCTTTTGTGTCACGTGCGGCCGCGGGAGCCCACCCTGAGCACCAACCACGGAGGGGTTGTCCGGTCTCAGCCGCAAAGTGCAGCGTTTGGTGAATGAACTTCATTCTTTAAAACCATCCTTGGGAGGATAGAGGGTTGCAGAACGCTGTTCTCGTCTGTTTGTTTTGTGTAGGCCGACACTGATGTGTATTGGTTTGAGATCGTGACTCCTTGGGAAGACAAAGCCTGAATGGTTGAAAATAAGGAGTTAACAGGAGAAACTATTTCCAGTTCACATTTAACCAGTGAGATGCTAAATACACACTGGGAACTCTTGTTTTGTGTGTGGTTGCCAGCATCCCGCTCTTGCATGCCTCACTTTGATGTCATTGGAAATCTCATTGGAAGTTTAGCCTGCTCACATGTACCGCCATCGTTCCTTCTGTGTGTGCAATTCAGGTATCTCTGCAGTTACTGAACTAAGAAGCCTTGTTTATTTTGTGTTGGATTGGTCATCTTGGTTATGCCAATGTGCTCGGTCCTCACACACATCACACAGCACACAGACTGCAGAGCTTAGAATGATGGAATCACAGCACGGTTGGCTTGGAAAGGACCTCACAGCCCCCCCAGCCCCATCCCTGCATGGGCTGGGTGCCCCCCAGCTCAGGCTGTCCATTGCCCATCTATGGCCTGAGGCACCTCCAGTGATGGGGAACCCACAGCTCTGGGCAGGCGGGATCATCTATAGAGGCTTACTGTGGTCACAACATTCCGTTCACAGGATCCACCTTTAGAGCTATTGTCCTCCACAGAGTGACCCCAGCTCTCTGAGCCATCCCTGGGTCCCATTCTACAGCTCTGGGTCGCAGAGCAGTGGTGAAGTTGGAGCGTCGTGTTGGAGCCAGGCTTAGGGATGATGCAAAAGGAGAGGAATTTCTCAAGTAGGCAGAGCCACTTCAGCCTTTATAGGTCAAAAAACCAACACCTTCGTTTTCTTTCAGAAATCATCTTCCAGCTTGCTCAGAGCACGAGCTTGCTCGGCTATTGCATGCTGAACATTAACTATTGCCTAACAGAGGAGAAGTGGCACCGTGTGTGCGCTGGCAGTTTCCAGATGGCAGGAGGTGTGGGTCACGCTGTGATAGCCTGTGCCCAGGGAAGTCCCTGTATTCAAAATGTAAGAACCCAACCCTTCAGACCAGTGGGCCATAAGGATCTTTGCTACTGTGTTTGGATCTTTGCTACTGGGGATCCTGCAGCAGCAAGGGCTCAGTATGCACTCCCTGCACTGAGCTGCACTCAGGTGCAGCTGCTTTCTGATCAGCTCCCTTCCAGTGATCGCTAAGGCAGATTCCACAACCTCTGCTTTTGATAATTTTGCTGTCACGTCCAAGGATGGTGCTGCTGGTAGGCACAGTGCAGCTGGGATTGGTAGAGTCAATCATAGAATGGTTTGGGTTGGAAGGGACCCCATGGATCATCACCTTCCAAACCCGGTGTCACAGGCAGGGCTGCAAACTGCCCCTGTGCTGGAGCTCTTTCTCGTTCTGCTGCTGATGTTTTGGAAATAACGTTAAAATGTTGAAAAAAGTCCCAGAAAATAACATTTGAGAAGAGGTAAATAGAGTGCTGTCCTCACTGCAGGGAAGGCAACCCAGTGATCAATCACCTACATGCCTGCATGCAGGAAAAAATCAGATAGCAGAAGTCCTACTTTATCACAAGTCTCCCAATACTTTGCTTCCTTTCCAGACAGGCTTAGCAGTTACATAATTAGGTGATTGCATGAGAAAGCCAACTTTCATTTACCTGCTGAACGCACTGTTTTGGCTTACGACTGCAGAAAAAAAGCTTGACAGCACAGAACAGGCTCCCCAAAGCTCAGAGCCTTGGTAGGGCATTGGTAGGGTGAATCCAACATGACCATCCCAGAAGTGGAGAGCATTTCCTATGTTGCAATGCACAGTGCTGTTGGGGAATTACAATGGCCTACTTAGCTGCTTGTAGAGGGTTACACTCCCAGCCCATAAGAAGGTAAATATATTAGTAGTCTTTATATACTACCAGCTCCTGGATCAACAAAAGGATGTTAAGTGCATAATGTTGACAGAGATCAAAGAAGTGGGAAAGTCTAACCAAATGATAATGGGGACTTAAATTACCTGTGAATAAGCTGGTCAGATAGCACAAAAAGAGTGAGTTCAAAGAGGCAATTTCTGCCTCTTGGAACAGCCAGTGCTAGAGTACACAGAAGGATATTCTTGACTTAGTGTTAAGTAATGCAGAAGAACTAACTCAAGGCTGCAATAATTGAGCCACTTGTGTTGACTGTGGTATGAAAAAATTCATTGTCTGAGTACCCAAAACTAGAACTCTGCCACCAACTCCCAGAACTGGAACTGCAGAAAAGTGAAACAGAACGGCTCTTACAGCTTGAGAGAAGTGCCTTTGTGTGGGGTGTCGATACGGCTCAAAAAGGTAAAAGTAGTCTTAGGAAGGGGACAGAGCCTTCAGTTACAAAAGCAATTGTCGCCCAGTGAAAGTGCATTGGGCGATTGGACTGGGTGATCTTGGTGGTCTTTTCCAACCTTGGTGATGCTGTGATTCTGTGACAGTGGTCAAGAAACTATTTGGGCCAGATGGATTGTTTGAAATGTGGGCATCAAGTATTAGTACAGGATCGGGATCGTATACACCGTAGGGTTGGTACAGTGTAAGTCATTGGCATTAACATAGTTGAAGTGTACCTGAAAGGTGAGCCATTGCAATCCACCTGCAGAGCTGAGCTTAGGGGCAGCGTTTGGCCATGCTCCCTTGAGAGCACAGGCAGTGTGGGCAGGGCAGGGGGCAGCCCTGAGGACTCCTGGCCATGCACCTCGTCCTGGAAGGAATCCCAGCAGCAAGTGGACGTTTCCCAAAGATAAGCTGGCAGCAGGGCTGTGGCTACAAGGGAGAATTTCTTTCCCTTCTGAGACTCCATGGTGTTTACTGTTGGGTGGGTGTCACGTGCAGCTGATGAATGGCCATTCTGAATTGCACATGAATTATTTCTCAATGGAAGCTTTCAGAACGATCCAAGCAATGCAAACCTTGCAAGCTCTGCATCAGCAAAGAGGGCTTCGTTTTGTTGGGATTTCTTTTAAGCAAAAATTAGGACATATATTTTTATGCATCGAATCTCTGTATCTTTCCACGCGTAGTGCTCTTAGAAGTGCATTAAAGCTTTCTGTGGGCTTTCCCCAAAGTCTTTTATTTCAATCCAAACCCAAGAAAATTTTACATATTAAACGAGTGCAGTGAAAAACCTGTGATGGAGTTTGGTCTTCAGATCCAGCTGTCTTCGGTATCATAAAACCCCCACAGGGGGCATTGGCAGGAATCAAATACACAAAATGGGGGTTTGTAAACAAGGTGGGTTTGTAAGCTGATCATCAGCTCAAGGGGGTACATAGCACTCTCTGCAAATACTAAGCACTGATAGAAGTGATCCTCTCTGTGTGTTCAGTTTTAGTAATATCACTGCAGAGTGCTCCACCTGGTTCTGGTACCCAGGTGTAAAGGATGTGGTTAAGATGGGTTGAAAAGTTCTACGAGGAGCCATAGAAGTGATCCCAACTGCAGAATGTGCTGCTTAAGGAACTCAACTATTTTCATCTTTTTCAGATTGCAAAATGATGATTGCTGTACATGTGTGTCCATTTATCTGTTTCTATGTAGGGATGCCCATAAGGGAAGGGTGAGAGCAGCCTAGCAGTGACATAGGCTGATCTGGTAGCTGAAAACTATCAATAGAATACTGGTGTTACACGGACAGTTATCTCAAAATTCTTGGATAAAGCAGATAGATTTCTCACTGTAAGTACATGGGCTGCTCCGAAAGTAATGTCTTATATGTTATGGAGTCAGCCCACAGTGTCTGAGGTGGATGCTGGTGGTACAGCAGCAGAGGCTGAAACTTCCCACCAATATTTGATTACATTTTGTTGCCATGTGACAGACGGTAGCAGAGAGGCAGTCTGACATGGAAGAAAGATATGCAATGAATTCCTCCATGCAGAAGAAGTGGTACCCACTGACATTCATTGATGTTGCTGAGTTGATGAGGACCAACTGGTGCAGTGAGGGGCGGGTGGAGCGTTTCAGCAGTGGTGACAGTGCCATGAAAGGTGAGTCACGTTCTGGACGACCATGCACAGCTGTCACATCACCAAATGAAGAGCATCTCAGTCAGCTCATCTGCACACATTGACGGATTGTGATCGGGGAGCTGTGCACAGAGCTGAGTATTGACTTCAGAAAGAACCATATGCAGGTTTGTCAATAGGAGGCTGAAGGTAACAGGTTCCTGGATCACACGATTACCAGTGATGAGAGCTGGAGTCAAAACAGCCCTCCATAGAGTGGTGCCATGAGTTCCCCATTGCAGAAAAAGTTGAAGACCCAGCCCTCAGTGGGTAAAGTGATGTGCACTGTTTTCTGGGATAGGAAAGGGGGGATCCTTTTGGATTTCCTGGGACCCAGACAAACCATGAACTCTGCTGCAATGCAATGCTGACTAAGGGAAGGCTTGAGCTTCCAGAGTCAGGCCAGAGAAGAAGACAACATAGTAACACCAGGCTTCAAGCCAGACTGAAGACCACAGAGCACACTGCCAGTCTTGTCTGGTCTGTCCTACCACACTCACTGTATAGTCCAGATTTGGCACCTTTTGGCTTCCATTTGTTCAGGACAATGAAAGAAGGACTGTGTGGGCAACATTTTCCTAACAACAGCACTGTCATAGCAGCTGTGCAATGGAGGTCACCTCTGCTGGTGCAGATTCTGACATGCATGGCATCACTGGTGGGAATGCACAGCTAATGGTGGTGGCTGTGTTGTAATTCAGTGTTTTGTAGCTGAGAATTTGGTGTATCAAATAGTATTATTATGCTTTTTGTATCTGTTGTTTCCATGGAAGTAAATAGGAGGCATTACTTTCAGAGCAACCTACATATAGTTAATGGTTATAGTAAGTTACCAGGGGAAATTTCGGTTTTCTCACAATTCCAAAGCCTCAAAAAGAGATCAGACATGGACAGGAGGACTGGCTGTACAGTAGGCACAAGTGGCTGAATGCTCACAATGATCAGTTCTGTCTTGGAGCTCCGTGATTTTTTGAAAATAGGTGTTTATTTTTCCTGTATTTCACAGCCTGCAGAGAACAAAAAGTGTTGTGCAGCCTTTCATTCGCCCATAACGCTTTCTGTCTGCTCTGAGGAGCTGTAATCACATCTCATGCTTCAGAGCTCCTGGCTTGATGCCTGCATGGGTCAGGAGGGAACTTTTCTCTCTCTCTCCGTACAGAGTTGTCCAAGAGCAGTTCTGGGACGTTTTCACCTTTTTGGGAGCATCAGGATTGGCCTTGCCTAAAAACAAGATGCTACAACATGCTGTCAGTATTCAAGGTAGTAGAGAGGATATTGTTTTACAGATGCTTTGGCTGTATGCAGTGCTCCCAGGCACAAGATGGAGCAGATTGCTAGATTTGAGATGGGAGTCCCTTTCTCCACACCACCACCCCACTCAGATTGTCAGAAACTTTGGGTGCATACCATCATCATTCTAGCAGATCATATGCCTTCTCACCCTAGCCCTAAAGGGGCTACTTAGGGGCATTAGTGGCCCTGTGATTTCTCTTTTGTTCAGCAATTTGGTCTCCAGATGGGTTAATCTAATGTGCATCACAGTGCTTAGTGTCAGGATGGCTGCAGAAGTGTCACATACATACATTCTGTCTAGGTAGTTAAATACTTATTTGGCCATAAACTCTGAAACAAATTTAAAGTTTTTCCATAAAGCTCAGTTATGATTTCTTAATTTACAATACAAGTAAAACATTGGAGGGATTAAACTCACTATGGCTTTGCCAAAAGATATGTGAATTCTAGTTCAAAATTACATGAGAAAATAGAACTTAACTTAGACTGCCTACTTCCAAAGCACTTCAGCATCTTTCAGTTGTCCCATGGGGTCTTTGTTCAGCTGGGTGGATTTGCATAGGTTTGCTTGTGCATCACTGCAGAAACTAGGAGAGAAAGACTGGATTTGGGTATGGGAGATGAAGAGCTGTTAGTGCTCCTGCAGACGTGAGGCAGTTCTCCTTGCACGTTCCTTGAAGTCCCATAGTAGAGCAGAGTAGCTCCAGTGAAGACACAGGCTGAGGAAAGATTCCTGCAGAGATGAAAAAGAGTTTCCTCTCTTCCACTTGCCATGCCATACTTTGGTTACTCTTTTATTCCGTGCTGTGGGTGCAAGTATCTTCCTAAATATCGACACCAGAGGTGTCTGTCCAAATATTTCCCTATTCCCACAGATTGGTGTCTCTGTCCTCCCTACTGCTTTCTGTTTCATCTGTTCTCATTCATACAAGCCCACAAGCTTAAAGCCATCCCAGTTCATATAGTTCCAGTCAGCTGTTTTTCTACTCATCTGCTTTCTGGATTTGTTTTTATCTTTCTTCCTAATGTTTTCATCTCACTTTTTGCTCAGAACAGCTTTTTTGTTATTTCTCTGTATGTGGTCTTCCTCATCACTACCAGTATATAAAGCTGCAAACATGTTTGGTTCCTGCAAGGATGCTGAGAGAAGCCAGTATGTCTTCCCCAGCTGGATTTTAGTTCAGAAAGGACAGCTACATAAGACTGAGTGAGCTTGTTAAAAAGAATCTAAGAAGGCAACTAAGGGTTACATTCTGACAGCTGACTTGAAGATATTTAGGGCACTGCAGTAGGAAGGAGTTAAGATCAAATGTACCTCTCAAGAAATACCTGAAAAATGATAAAACGAGATCTGCTGTACCTAAACATAAGGGTAAGAAGGTACGTGAAAGCACCCTGAAAAAAAAAAAAGAGAGAGGAATAAAATGAGTAAAAGAGGAAGGGTCGTTCTAGCTTCTAACAAGCTAAAAATATGTAAAACATAATGAAAAGAGTTAGGAGAACAGAAACTATTTGCAAATGATAGAATGACTAATAATAGATTCTCTTCAGTCACATCAGAGGCATAAAGCTTGCCAGACCATCTGTAGGACCTGTGCTGAAGTATAAAAGATGCGCTCAGGGCAGCAGAAAAATGAATGCAATTCCTTTTGTGCTTTCATCTGTCTTGAGCTGAAATGTCTGTAGATGAGATAATGATGTAGATAGACAAAATTAGCATTCTCAGTCAGGAAGTATTCACCCAAGAGTTGTGGAGGATGAAATAGTTGAACTATTAACTACGTTAATAAACTGGTATTTAAAACCAGTGGAAGGTGGTTGATGTGATACCAGCTTTTCTACAGGCTCCATCCTGACCAGCGTGCTGTAAAATCCACATGGAGTAAGTTGTCAGGAGCTGTAATAATAACAACGGAGCAGAAGGTCCAGCTGAATTCCCAAAATGCCCTCAACAAAGGAAACTCAGAGGTGGAATAAGAAGAATACTGATTAAATGATTATGAGAAGATGAGTAACAGTACAGTGCATGGTTGTTTTGGAAATTAGTAGGTGGATCTGTTTAAAAAATAACAATAAAAAGCTTTTTATCCAAAACTTTGGTCCAAAACCTGAAATCATAGAATCATAGAATATAGAATAACTTTCCATAGAAGATGGGAAGCAGATGGAAAAAGCTGATGGAAGTTGAATGCTTGGTAACATTTTAGAGCTTTCTAATCCATTAACTTGTTTGAAGTAACGAAGGTAAGGACCAGCTAGGAGATGCTGCAAAAGACCCAACGAGACTGCAAGAAGGTGCACACAGGAAAGCAGTCATCACTCTGCATGAAGGTGCTGGGTTCAGAGTGGTCCGTTGCCACCTATAAGCTATATCTTGTTAATTTAATAGATTGTTCCATGCAAGTGTCAGCATAGTGCTTGGTGGTTGTCAAGAAGATAATGTGGGGAATGAAATGAGGAGGAAATAAAAGAGAGAACAACTTTATAGACCTGTGTAAATCCATGGTGCAGCCACGTGTGGAATGATGTGTGAGGTTCTGTTCCTCACACCACTAAAATGTTGTAGCAGTGTTGGATGTATTTCATACAAGGAACAGCTAACTGGATTGATGCTCTTCTGGCTGGAAAAGAGGCAGCCCAGGGGTGATATGAAGAAGATCTACAGTCGTGAATAGGGGTTGACTGTTAGTCTCTTTCAGTAGGAAAGCAATGGGGCATCATGTGAAGTTCTTAGATGGGTTCAAAAGGAACAAAAAATGCTGCTTTGTACACCTGTGCAACTCCTTGCTGCAGGAACTGCTTTTGGATGCTAAAAGTTTACAAAAGTTCAAAACCCTCTGGCACTAACAGATGGGAGAAGACTCCATCAATGGCTATTAAATATTAAATAATAACTATCATTTTTGTCTCAGGAAAGTCTACAAAATGCAGCTTGCAGGAGGCTTGGAGAGCGTTCTGAGGAGAAGCCCTCCGTGCTTGTCCTGTTCTTACACTCTTCATCAGGAATCCATTGTTGACAACTGTCAAAGCAAACATCATGGGCTCGATGGACTTTTGGTCTGAAGCCACACTACTGTTCCTGTGTTCTTCAGGCAATAAGTCCAACACCATTAGCACCAGCCCTTCCACTCAACCTTATGCTCTGTTTGGGCAAACGTCTGAGGAAAGCTGCAATACATGCTTCCTTCACCATCTCCTATAGGCTGTGAGCTCAACTATTTGCTCACTCAGAAGGTGCCATACAGTTCCTTAGGATCCATTACTACAAATCAACATATGGCTTTCAGCTGTGCTCTTAAGCTGCATTTGATGCCCTTGATACTTTGACTGTCATATCATCCTGGGCATGTGCTGAGTCTGTAACCAGAGGACTCACTTCTTCCTCCTGGTTCTGCCATTGAAGTCCACCCTCTACCACTGATGTTCTCACTTTTGGGCGCAGATTATCTGTCCAGCTGTTACTGATGCCCCACCACCCAGTCAGTGCCAGGGAGCAAGAATCAGGTGTGTCCTGTTTAATTTTGTAGCTTTCTGCCCTTTTCAGGAACTTTTGTCTCAAGGTACTGCGGTGGCAGGTGACTCTGTTGAGGTAACTCCTTGCCTAGGGAGTGAATCACAGTAACCCAAGATCATCGAGTATTTGTCACCATGGAGACCAGTTGGTGTGTTGAAGTCAAAAACAGTTTCAAACCCTTGCCAGTCATACAACTTGCTTTCATTTCAAGGTCTTCATGGTCAGATGATGTCAAGATATTCTGACTTTTCTGTTGGAAGCCATGAAGTTAGAGAATCCAGTGTGTGTGGTGGCAACCCAGTTGTCAGGAATGCTGAATATAACAGTAGTAGAAAATCATTTCAGCCAGCGAGCAAGTGAGAAATGTGAGATAATGTATGCTGATACAGCTTGCAGAAACCAGAGGCTTTGCAAAATTTACTTTTTTTATTGAAGGGTTAATTGATCAGACAGAGACCCTCTTCCCCTGAAAGCCTACTGGTAGGTAAAGTAAGATTCTCCTGCACACTTCAGTCTGCCTTGCACAGGCTGTGGTAATTCTAAAGCCAGAGTTATCAGTGTGACACCCAGAAGCTTGTCCATCCTCCAGATCAGCTCACAGAGAAGTCAGTCCGTCCTCTGAATGCCCAACTCATGATTTTGATGCTCGATAACTTGATATCAGAAGACTCTTCAACCTTGTTTCCCTACGTAAGACCCGTGTTTCAGTGGTTCTGGATTGTTCACTCGTACTAATGAGCAGTAGTGTATGAATTACATCAGTGCAGATACCTAAGCAAGCATTTTCAGTTTTCTCTGGCCTCTAAAATTTTGTATGAAGCTGCGGTAAAAGAGTGTTGAGCTCTGTCCCAGCTTGGAGCCTTACACAGGGCCTCACAGTCCAGACAGTGCAATAAAGTGAGCCTGTGGCATCTTGCTGATCTCTAACCATGTTCTTAGATGTGATTTTTCTGGTAGCAAGAAGTTCTGCCAGAGGGCGAGAAAGACCCTCCTGCTAAATGTCTAACATCCACTGTCTTTTGGCCTCCTTCCCAAGATAATTTTTTTTCTTTTTGTTCCTGAGGTCCTATCTGTGTTTCACTGGAGCCAGAAAATAACCCTTCAATCCCCCCAGACCTTCAGGGACAGCGGCACATTTCTTCAGACATTGATGTCAAGCAGACTATCTATTTTCTATCTGTGCAGAACCAAACTCATCAGGTGGCCTCAGTTCATTTGTGTCATGAACTAGGAGGTACAGAAGTGCAGTGATACTGGTAATTGCATAACATATCGTATCTGGAGATGATAGGATACCATCTAAATGTTTGTGCCTCCGGCTGTCATTAAGCTCCATCAAAGGTCAAGTTGTATAAAAGCCTCTGTAGAGTAGAGAATGGCTCCATTCTTGACATCTGCAGAGCCACTGTGGAGTTCCATGAAGTACCATTGCAGATGCTTCCAGGACTTATGCCAAACAGTGAAGCAGATTGTGGTTTGCAGACTGCTCTATAATACTCGAGACGCCCAGCTGCCCTTATCTGTGTGTGGGGAGAGACAGATGGGGAATTATTGCTTGGAGTTACCTTCAGAATATGCATATGGACTGTCAACTGAAGAAAAAAAGAAGATAACTTGATCGTCTTTGGGTTGTTTTGAGATCTGTAGTGTAAATCTATACCAACTGCTTTCCCTGCTTCCACTGAAGTCTTGTGGTTGGGACAAGTTGCAGGCTGCATATCCTTGCTTACTGAATATGTGCATATTAATAGTGTGAACCTCAAAGAAGACTGCTCAATCATGGTAAATCTCTTTTTTTTTTTTTCCTTCTATGCCAGTAATCTGACCCTTATGCCGTGTTTATGAGGGGGAAAAAAAGTGAAATTAAACCTGAGTTGTATATGGATGGATATTCTGGAAGAGGTGTAGGGAGACCTTATTGCTTCTTACAGCATCCTGAAAGGAGACTGTGACGAGGTTGGGAGTTGGTCTCTGCTCCCATTATAACAGTGATGAGATGAGAGGTAATGACCTCAAGTTGCTCCAGGGCAGATTCAGGTAGGATATTGGGATGAATTTCTTCTCCAAAAGAGAGGTGAGGTATTGGCAAAGCTGCCCAGTGGGGTGGTGGGGTCACCGGCCCTGGAGGTGTTCCAGAGCCATGGAGATGTGGCACTGAGGGACGTGGGCAGTGGGCAGGGTGAGGGTGGGGTGGGTTGGACTTGGGAATCTTCAAGGCCAGGCTGGATGTGGTTCTGGGCAGCCTGGTCTGGTGGTTGGTGACCCTGCACATAGCAGGGGGTTGAAACTGGATGATCATTGTGGTCCTTT
>JAOWBP010004513.1:3772424-3814098 GCA_028571105.1 Tragopan temminckii | reverse complement strand
TTCTGGGCAGCCTGGTCTGGTGGTTGGTGACCCTGCACATAGCAGGGGGTTGAAACTGGATGATCATTGTGGTCCTTCTCAACTCAGGCCATTCTATGATTCTGATCTTATAGGTTTTTTTCCAGTCATAATGATTCTGTGATTCATTGATTCTGGTTTGAGTAAACAAGATGAATGGAAACATTGAGAAGTCTGATGTTTCCACGAAGGCAAGCTTCCTTATATTTATTTAATATTGCTGACTTCATTAATTGCTTCGAGAAATTTTTAATATCATATAAACTCTGCTTAAGCATCTGTGTGAACAAGGATTTAAGTAGGTGGGCTGAATAACTGTAGATATTTTGTGAATTAAGTGAGAATATCCCTATGCTTCTCTAAAGTTTATGTAGGACTTTAAAAGTCCTGAAGAACTTAAATGAAAGCTGCTGACAGTTTTTATTTTTGGCTATTTTTATGTTAGATTTGAAAGGAAGTCAGGAAGATTCTGTCAGTGTCCTGGTGGAAAGATCCCATTTATCTGCAGAAGTCAGCAGCAGTCTTGTTATCTCTTGGCCATACGAAGCAGTCATTCTTCTTAGAGTTTGTTAAGGATTTAGCACATCTTCTTCAGGAACAGTTTTCATGCAGTGTACATGTTTTATTTTCAGGGTTCCTCAGAAGTTTGCACTTACCAGTTTCTTTACAGTTTCTCATTTGTGAGTGGGGCAGCAAAACTAGTGAATACCCAAATCATTGCTGTTTAGGAACAGTGAGTGTGTCTGAGATGATTAAATACCAAGTGTCTGAGCCATGAGTCTGCAGGCACTGGAAGGGTTTTCACAGCCGTGTCACTGTATGTGTCCCCATTTTCTCCTTTTCTCTAGGCATGTAGTATTAGCCCTTGTCAAAGGGAGACAGACTTTCCATTTGATCCAGTATGGCCACTTCTGGGGTCTTAAATCTCCTCTAGACTGTAGCCAGAGGATCACAATTGACCTTCTGACCATGATAGCACACTGACAATATATGTTCATTTGTTCATTAGTCATGATATTGTCCTTTCCTTGACCTTTGTTTCCTTTCAGATTCAGTGCTTTCAGGGAAACTATTTCATCATCCTTTGAGTATCTTCTGAGCTCTTCATTTGGTATTACATTGGTGTTGGTGACTTTGTGTCTGGCCATCCTTCAGTGCCCATTGTCCCCATGCTCACAAGACATCAGAGCTAGCACCAGGCCTGGTTTTTGACGTTACTGATGGTGGTGCATGACTCTGTGTTCTATCTAGAGCAAAGCTGCTTGAAATAAGTTGTTTTCTTTGAAGCTGATAAAGTGGAATGGAGCTCAGCCATTCTGGGTGATTCTTGCTATTATGCCTCGCCTGTAGTTCCCTAAGCACGTAAAGGTCCATCTGCATAAATGTTTGAAGCCTTGCTGAACATTAAGAAAGAGCACCTCTGTTGTTCCACCAAGTTTCCCTTTCTCTCTTCAGTAGGGAAGTGAAAAACACTGATGTGAAAACCTAACTGAAACATCATATTTATGATTTATTATTATTATTTTTTTCTGTAGAAATGACTGCTCTTGTTACACTTAATTGACCAAGCCCAGCTGAATTATGTGTTCATCTGACCTTCTGATGAAGGCTTGCAGTATAGAAATCATAGTTTTTAAAACAAAAATATCATCCACTAGGAAAAAAAATAGCTTGTTTGAATTAGTAAAGTCTATAGAAGACGTTAGTTAGCAGTGGCAGAGAGAGAGTTTTGAGGCTCAAAGCAGTTGCTTTCATCTTTAAATGTTGTTATTCAGTTGTATTTTGCCAGAGCTCAGAGCAGCGTCAGGAATTCAGCTGTCTTCCAGATATATTTACAGGGAAAACGTATCTGTCGTTTCAACTCAGCCTGCACCTGTAAGTTGAGCCTTTGGTTTCTCTTAGTTTCACTGTTTTGTTTTGCTTTGTTTGCCACCATGTTTTAACAAGATAAGCATCTCTATGCATTTCCCCTTCATTTTAGTAATTGCCTTCTCTAGTGACTATTTCCTGTGCACTTTCATTCATTTATTGTAAGATCTAGGTGTACAGCCCACATACACGTATGTGTAGAGCCCTGAATTAATTAATGACCATACTGTCATACAAAACAATTCATTAAAAGCCCCTTAGTTCATCAAATTGAAAAAAGTACTAGATTCACTGAGCTGCCCAAAGACACAGCCAGATAGCTGGAAATTTGACATCATCAGATGCTGAGGTGTGAGATGAGGTTGTTTTGTTTTTTTTCAGCCTTCCTGGAATTCATTGCAGGTATTGTATCCCAATTTTGGTTGTGCAGAGCAATACTGAAAAAGAGAGAGGTTTAATTATTTGTGATTCAGGACATAAAAGAGTTTATGACTAAAACACAGTGGTTAGATCACCACGTGAAACAAACTGGGAAGCAGTTTTGTTTCTTGAAGCCATATTTAACGTGCTTTCTTAGAAAGTGGTGCTTATCAGGTATTCAGTTACATTCTGCATCCTCAGAGCTCATTGTAGTGATCTTGTCTGATAAGAAAATACATAGATAACGGTAATGCAATCTCATCAAGAAATGAGGAGATGAATACCTTGTAGTAAAATAAGAATTAAATGTACTTTTGCCCGCTGACTGGAAGTTCAGGATCAAATGAGAAACCAGGGTTGTAAATTCGGATAACTGAACAAAAGTCAAGTTGATAATGCCTCTTCTCTTTCTTCTTATTGCCTGGTAATACCATTTCAGCCTTACTTGGTCAGTGCTCAGTCACTGTTGATATAGGCATAATGCTCTCTGGAGCCGACTGGGTATAGGTTATGGCATTCTTCATTCTTCCAAGGTGCACCGTGTCCATGCAAGCATGCTGGAAAGGGAGGTTAACAGGAATGAGCTAAACCATATGGTAGATGGCAGAGGAATGACTGCTGTGCCAATTTTAGGGCCTGCCACAGAGATATGATGATAACCACAGCCTTGCTGAACTGCCTGGTTGGTTTAATTATTTGTCATACAGGCCTGTGGCCTGGTTTAAAGGAAGTGTGAAATGCTGAGTCAAGAGTTTCATTTCTTGTGGGTTCTCCCACATCCATTTATTGTCATGTTAGATGGCACTGAGCCTCTTCTATCAGCACACTGGGCAGCATGGATACCCACGAAAAGTGACTTTGTTGGTTTTCAAAGATCAGTTTTATCATATTTGTCAGAGAGCATTAAGTCAAAGGTGTCTTTACCTAGAAATAAATGAAAGGTCAGAGCTCTGTGATGATGCTTATTTCTTGAGGGAATCCAGTCCATGCTGTGAGCAGCCTCCAAAACAGCTGTGCAGATGAGTTTTACCCTTTTTTTTGCAAAGCTGCTGCAGAGAACTGGAACTTCTTGGGATCAACTGACCTAATACAATGCAGGCAGCTATCACAGGGCACATGAAGTGTGTGTTACAAGCACACAGAGCTTCTTTTTCTATTGTCTTTAAAGGGAGGTGAGGCAGCTAGCTCAGCAGCACATTAGCCGCATACACATACGTGATCACTGCTTGACATTAGCTGAAATGATTCTTCATTGAAATGACCTTGGTATGGGCAGAGGAGTTCTGCTACATCTTCAGGCAATGATATTTTTTCTTAAAGCATGGGGAAGAGCTGCTCTCCCTGCCCAGTAGAAGAAAAAGATGAAGGTCAGTATATCCCATAGATCCAAGTAGGGAACCAAGCAGCTCTGAGTATAGGGTGGAAATTGCATACAGGCAATTGTGTTATTAGCCAAAGTGGATCACACATGGCTTTTTTGGTCTTTTATGCCTACACATCATCCTTCATCAGGGAGAGATCCAGGAATCTGGGCCTGTGAAAAGTCTTACTTTTGTTTGCTTTGTTGTTCTGCTTAATTATTCTATGTTTCTATTATTTACAAAATTCAAAATTGTACAAAACTGTGTCCTGTTTTGTGTGGAGCATCCTAGGCTCTTATAAACAGGCCATTCCTTCCCTTGTTGCTACCTGTGCATATTTTCCTGCTACATTTGCCATGTAACCATTGTATTTCTCCATATAATAAGATAGGATGACCATTATTGGGTGCACCTTTTGGTTGTGGGTTTATCCCTACAACCATGTTTGCTTTCTCAGGTAGTGCAGAGTATTTGATGCTTTCAGAAGGCATTCCAGAATGATCCCAGGATCCTATTTGAGTTTAGTTGGCCATTTTAAAGCTTGCCATTTCAGCCTTACAATCAGTATGATTGTTTCCAGGCACATTGCTGAACTTTTTCAGCTGTCATTTTATCACACAGCGATGTAAGCTGCAGTTATGTGTACAGCTGATCCTAGTTGATGGCTCCTTGCTATTGAAAAGAAGAAAACTTGCTCTTCTCTAATGACTTCTTTCCCCCATGTCTGCTTTTCATGGGATGGCTGTTCCCTTCCTTGCTCCAGCTCCAGTGCTCTAAGACCCTTTCCCAAACTTGTCATGAAAACTGCAGAAAACGATCAACATTTTTGCTAGGTCATTTGCTGATGTTTTCATGAGTTAAGTGAGCTCAAGGCAAAGTCAAGTGTGGAGTGGACAGCAGGGGAGATGTGGCCAGGAACAGGGCTGGAGGTGGGCATGGGAGGGGAGCTGTCAGCATGCTGCTGCTCATTAAAGCACACCAAGCAGCCTGAGATCCTTCTTTCAGGTCTTCACAATCAGCTTTAGAGTGGCTAATTCAAAACAAAAATATGGTTTCATCTGTAAATGTTGTCACCTCATTCATTTACCCTTTCCCAAGTAATTTATGAATATGCTGAAATGCTCTGCATGGGAACTTCCTGGCTTCCTCTGTAGTGAACCATGATGCAAACAATTCATTTAGCTTTTTTGCAAATATTTTTTGAGTGCATCTTTCATTCCCTACATTATTTGTTAGCCACAGAAACTCACTAATAGGCTTCCTTCTTCTGATGTGCTGAAAAAGGCTTCTTTGTTTGTACATAGGCCCCTAGCATGTTTTTCCCTTTTGACCAGCCTGCTTGCCAGGATTGTAGTCTTTTCTGCTCACATCATTTGGATGCAAGTTCCACTTTCCAAAGGTTGTCTTTTCCTTCTGGTATTCTCCTTTCCCTTACTGTTCACTGTTGGGCTTTTGGGGTTTATGGAGGGTCCTTTTGCCCACTGGTGTACGCTTACTTCAAGGCTTTAATAAGAGATCTCTAAACAGTTCTGTGTCGCCTGGAAACATTTTATCTTTTTCATTTACTTTCTAAAATGTCTTTTTAACTACTTTCCTCATTCTTTGAATTTTTCATGGTTAGAGTTTTTGTTTGTTTGCTTGTTTGTTTTTTAATTTTTAATTTTCCTGTCCTGTGAACATAAGTATACACATTACAGGACTAATCTTTGGTGTTTCTGTCTTTCCCCAGACCCCTGTGAACTGTGTAGGATTGTATAACTTCCTTTCCTTAGGTTTCCTGGATGCTTATGAAATTTATACTCTAAAATTAGAGTAGGCAATTTGTTTTACCCATCTTGACTTTCAAGCTTGGATTCTGTGTTCATAATGTATATGTAGATACAGATACTATATATATATATAGATATATGGACACACACCTGTATATGTACAGTAAAAGATACACAGTGATGCATGTTGCATTCTTGCATGACAGATATCAGATTAATATCCCATTTTTAGGTGCAGGAATTAAGAGACAAAGCTTAAATCCAGATTCCAGCTCTCAGTGCATAATGCCTGACACACAGAGGAGCATTTGGAATCTGGGAGAGCGGTGTGCTTTTTAGCTGCTCGAGCAGGGGAGTGTTGAGTGCTCTGCATTGCCTTTTGAAAATGTAATGAATTGGAAAATGTTCCTTTAAGTTACTAGCCCAGAGCTAGGCACAGAGGCAGAGCTTGAATCAGGTACAGACGAAGGCACCGATCGAATGTCTGCAGTACTTAATCTCTGCAAATGTTAATAAAAGTATTAAGCAGGCAACATGTTTCCTCTTGTTTTGTTATGGTTGAATTTCATATGCAGACGGCATGCCACAAACCTCATTTTCCCTTGCCGTCCCTTCGCACCAGCAGCAGCTTTCCCGAGCCTCAGGCACCGCAAGCTCTGACTCATTTACTTAATATTCCTCTAATGAAACTGCCCAGAGCTCTGGACCTATTCTCCTCCAAAACAATCTTTCTCCTCCCTATTTTTCCACACCCTGCGCTTTCTTCTCAGCTCCTGTCACATTCCACATCAGAGTCTTGCTGAGCCTCCTGGAGCAGACCTTAGACCTTGCCTCGCTCCCATCCCCTTCCTGCACGGCTCCTCCGAGCCCTGCCAGCCCGGCTGCGGGGATCAGCTGCTCCAGTATCTACAGGCTGCTGTTGTGCAATGAGAGGGCATGGATGAACCAGGTGGCTTATGGTGGAGCTGGGAGGGTGGGGAGCAAGCAGGAGTTTCTTCAGACGCGGTGCAATGGGGCAGTGCAAAGAGAGAAGAGAAAGGTTCTATGCCCTCTTCTCTGTGGTTCCACGTGGAAAGGACAGGAAAGGCAGAAATGGCTGAGATTAGCCGGTGAAGAAGTCCCACTCTCTGCAGAGCTGTAGGTGCTGGGATGAACAGAGCCCCAGCATGTGGGACCGTCACCTGCAATAGTCTGAGTCCAGCTATTGTAACACTTCTCCAGATGTGCAGAGGTGCACATTACAGCCTGAAATTCACAGACTGAGACGTGATGAAGGTGCCTGGAAACTCGGGCTGCAGCTCAAAAGTATGGCACAGATTCAGTTGCAGTTCTGGTGTGCAGAAATGGAGTCTCAGCCCCTTCCCTTCACCCCACATCTCTCATCTTTGCTCTCTCCTTACTCTGAGACCAGTACCGAACTCTGCAAGTAGCAGAATTGCTGATGCAAACTGCACTGCTTGAGAGACTGCAAAACCGGTAACAAAGCCGTTTGGTGGGAGCAGAAGATCGGGGGAGGGGAGGTTTAGGGGCAATGAACAGTTCTGGAGCTGGGACACAAGTGCTGCTGGAAGGGCCCATGACTGATATGAGCACTTGAGACTGTGTGAGGGGGATGTGGGTGTTACAGTGCAGGGCAGGTGAGAGCTTCACGGGGGGACTTGAGCCCGATTTTGAAGATTTCTGCATTGCTGATATCTGCACTGGCTGTTTGGCTGAGGTGCAAGTCTCACAGCGAGGACTTCAGCTCACGTTTTTCTTGTGGCTTTGAGACAGGGCTGTGCCTCCGAGCAGGGCAGGCAGCTCGGGCAGTACCCTTCTGAGAAAGGCAGGAGGGCTTTCCCTCGCTCAGCCTCCTCCTCGCCGGGCTGGCAGCTGCAAAGTCTGGTTCCAGGGTCAGGAGGAGGCAGCAAGCGAGGCCTGCGGGCTGCCAGGAGCTGTGCGGGGACTGCAGGCCGCAACGCGTGGCCTTTTGGAGTGTACAAATATGAGAAACGGAGCCATTTTGCACAGCAGGCGACGAGCTGGCACACTGCAGGAGGACAGGGCTGGCGGTGCCGGTGTCGGCCGCGCTCACAGAGCTCTGCTGGGCTCTGCGCCTGTACAGACAGGCCTGCTCGCCTCAAAGACAGCGATCGGATTCTCGCCCTCCGGGGGTTTCCAGCAAGCGCGCAGTTCAGAGGAACCCTTTCTTTCTCCTGCTGTTCACACCCTGCAAAGAATTTTCTATCAACAAAAGAAATCGTTTTATAGTCAAGCGATGTTCAGCCCCGGTGCCTGGATGGGAAGGGGGTTTTGGAGGACCAGGGGAATCTGTGAGGGCTCAGAGTGAAGCCTGGGAGTGAGCGCGAGATAGTGGCCAACAGCACAGGTTGGTGAGTCTGGGCTCTGTAAGATCTCAGACTCGGCTCAGGAAGTGGGAATAATTGAACCAAATGCCAGAGCAGCCCCTAAAAAAAGAGGGTAGGAGCTTTGGCAGACCGAGAAAACTGCTGTTCCTTCAGCCTCAGTGACTGTGTTTGAGTGTGTGGTGGATGCTCCACCACATGAATCATAGAACCATAGAATAGCTTAGGTTAGAGGGGGCCTTAAAGATAATCTATTTCCAACCCCCCTGCTGTGGGCAGGATTGCCATCCACTGCAACAGGCTGCCCAGGGTCCATCCAGCCTGGCCTTGAATGCCTCCATTCCATGTGGGTCCATGGGGCACCCACAAGCTCTCTGGGCAGCCTGTGCCAGCGCTTCACCACCCTCTGAGTAAAAAATTTCTTCCTAACATCTAACCTAAATTTGCCCTCTATTAGTTTAAAGCCATTCCCACTTGTTCTATCACTATCAGACCATGAGAAAGTCAGTCCCTCTCCTGCTTGTAAGCTCCCTTCAAATATTGTAAGGCTACAATGAGGTCACCCTGGAGCCTTCTCTTGTCTAAGCTAAATAAGCCCAGCTCCCTCAGCTTACCTCCATAGGAGAGGTGCTGCAGCCCTCCGAGCATCTTTGTGGCCTCCTTTGGACTCACTCCAACAGCTCCACATCCTTCCTGTATTTGGGTCCATAGGCTTGGACACAGTACCCCAAATGGGGCCATCCTTGAAGATCCTCGATATTTTCAGGGTCAGTGGGATGATGTCAAACTCAGAAGGATTTTGTTTGAATGCTATCAGTCATTCTTCCAGGGAAGGCCTGTCTAGTCGAACCCTATTTGATGGCAGATGTCCCAAATCTCCTTCTCTGTGCAGGGGTTCAGAAGAAGCGTACCATGGGAGCTTGGGGAGGTCTCATCAGCACCAAGTTTATGAGCTGTGGTTCTCCAAGTTTTCTTGGAGAAATTGCATGCTGTGGGTTTTGCACTGCTTTGTTTTCATACGTGTTAATATAGATGACCAGGAAATTTAATTTGTCTCTCTAAGAGGAGGTACTGGAGAGCACTCATCGTCCACAGCTGCTGCTGGGAGCTTTTCTCTTGGCCTTGCAGCTGGAAGAGCAGATATCACCCTGTCATTGGAAGTGTGGAACACAGCTGGCCAGAATGTGGGCTCTACCCGCTCTGAAACACAGCTGCCTCCAGTATCTCCTGGAGCAGATGCCCACCTGCCATCACTGTTACAAATGTCTTCTGCTGGGAGACAGAACTTGCCGTTTTTATCATGGAGAGATACTCTCTAGTGTCATCTTCAATGACTAAAATACTAAATGCTTCCAAATCCTATTTCCACTATTTCTGTGCACATTACAGCCTTGCTTGCAGCCCAGGTCTCATAGTCCTACTGTGAAGCAGGCAGTTATTCTTCATTTCTGTATACTTTGAGTCTGTGATTATGTGTTAGCTTCTTAAAGCAAAAATTTCTCAAAGTTCAGGAGAAAACTGGGGCTCAAAGAGCCCAGCTACTGCTTGAGGATGAAGATGGACAGGGCAGTGGGAATGTGGCCAAGCTATGTCATCAGAAGTAAGAACAGCCTCCACTCTTGGGACATGCCAAGAGATCCACCAGTTCCAGCAGCAAGGCTGGCAATCTCAAACTGGGCTGGAAAACCTTTTTTTTGAGTTACTTAACCATTCTTCACGTTTCTGTAAAGCAGCTGTTGCTTTCCTTTGCCATACAAATGTTCCTGCATGTGTTTGTGATGGTAGGGTCAATAGTTTTTGGAGAAAGACGGAAGTGTGATCTCAGAAGCTGGGCTCAGTTACCTGGGTAGTTTTTTTGGCTTCCATGAATGTGTCCAGAAGCTGATGAGCTTGGAAAAGATTTTTTTTGTGCTTGGGTAAGGCAGTTTTTAAATGTCAAAGTTGAAAGTACTTTTCCTTAGCAAAAAAAAATCAGCAGCAAGCTGTTCAGAACTGGCTGAGCAGGCAACCATCTGAGCAGCTGGGCTGACTGCATGGCATTTTGTAGGAGATTTTTAGGGCTTTAAAGGCAGACCCATCTCCATGTTGTATCTCCTTTGAGATACAACAGCCTTTGAGCTGTTTGTGTCAGAATTGTTCACTCTTTTGAGATACAACAGCCTTTGAGCTGTTTGTGTCAGAATTGTTTTGCTTACTTAATTTTAAAATGACCACATCCACATAGACAGAGGGATTGCCACATCATGATACTCTGAAAGTGTCCTTTGGCACTTGATTTATAACAGCTAAATAGCAAGGGGGTCAGTGGCCAGCTGGCCACCAAAGAGGAAACTGGATGACAACAAGAATAAATAGTGTTTCATGGAGCTGGAGTATCTGACAGTGCTAAAAGCTGGAAGGACAGATCAGTGTCCAGAATATTAGCTGTGGGACAGGTTCTCAGATGGCTGCTGAGCTGTGTGCCAGCAGGGGTGGCAGTGGGAGCAAACAGCACATGCATTCATATCCCTCCCCACACACATCCATGGGCCCCTGCAGGAACAGGAGCATTGTATTGCGCACGCAGATGAGGATTTCTGTTGAGGATGGGAGGAGTGACTGATACGGTTTTACAGAAGGGGCGTTTCTGCAGGTTTCCAAAGAATGAGAAACAGCCATCCTTGGACAAATCTCTGGGAGAAGCAGCGTTTGGGAAATCCCCAGGGTTGATAGCCGAAGTGATTGATGTGATCGGTGAGATTATAGAACTGGTGAATGAAAAATATTGTCTGGGCTGTCAGCCTGCATGCGCTGTGAAGGGTGCTCAGGATTAGCAGTGTTGTCATTTTGTATGTGTCAGGAGGATGGTGGGCACTTCATAGACATAAAGACTTGAGCACAGGTGGGGACAGTGGCAAGGAGGGGCTGTGACACGTTCCATGTCTATGAGATTCAGCAAGGAAGGTCACTTCCAGACTATTTTTACGACATTAGATGAGGATTTGAACGCACCTCCAGGAAAAGTGCCACCCCCACTGCCTCACTGCAGTTTGTCCAAGTTGACCTTAGTGGTTTCCTGCCAAAAATGCCTGTGAACAATAATGACTTGTTAATGATTTATCCCTGTGTTCTCAAGTGCTGCACTGATTCCTAATATAACAGAAATCATCAAAGCAGTGCTCTGCAGGCTTTAAGGTTTTGGCTTTTTGTCCTTACACGATGACAGTAATGCAGATTGTATGAGGAAACGGGGAACTTGGTGAATTGGGCAGTGTAAATGCATGTTATTCAATGTATTATAGGAGTCTTGGTGGGAAAATCAACAGAATTGTACTGCTGGAGAAATCAGCTGAACTGTAGTGAAAAACTGTCCCTTCTAGAGCCTGCATGGCAATGAACAGGCAGATCAGTTGTTTGAAGAGCTTGCCTTCTGCAAAGAGATCTGCAAATTCACACTGTTTGGGCTGGGAATGGCTCTGGTAATGGGAGCTGTGAGAGCAAGCTGTGTTTCCCTGGGAGATGGACACCTGTCATTTTCACAGGGCAGAAGTATGCAGGCTTACGGCACGGAATACAACATTAAAAAACCTGTTCTCTGTGCTTGGAGCATGGCTGTGTAATAAACCCTTGATCAAACATCCTGCCTTGGTGCGGGAGAACACAGGAAGATGAAAAGCAGCCGATACGTACAGAGGCAGAATTTGTGATTGCAACAACTCCAATCCACCTCCACCCTTCAAAGCCAGGAGAAAAGGCGAGCAAGCCCAGGAACTGGAGTTTGCATGAGTCAATTCAAGTGTAGATGGCTGATTATACACAACGCAGTGTTGTTTTATCACCAAGAAGCCATGTCAGAAGCTCCAGACAGTTCTAGATCCTCTTTTCCAGTGATCATTCTCCAACAGGGACCAGAGAATCCTTTTTTATTAAAAAACAAACAACAAAACAACTCAGTCAGAAAGCACGGAATTGGCTGGCATCAGGCTGACAGCTCCTTCCATTAGATCCCCTAATCTGCAGTAACTGGAGATAAGAGAGTAACTGCAGTAAGCAGGAGGATTTTTCTACTTTCAGTACATTTTTTATTCCTAACTCCCGTGGCTCCAGGTGTCCTTGCTGTCCCCACACTCAGCTTCCTTTCAGGTCTTTGCCCCCTTCCGTATTTCTGGAGGAGATGTGTGTAGATGAGAGTTGGATCCTCCAGCTGAGGTGATGTCACAGCCTACTTTCACTCCCTAAAAAACCGTCTGTGAATGGCTCCTTTCCCATTCTGATGAACAAAAAAACGGCTCTTAGAGCTCAGTCACTCTATACCATTTTAAAGTAGGGTTTGGTGAAATTGTGTTGTACCTCAAGCAAAGATAGCAGTAGTAACCTTCTACTTGATCACATTCTGTCAAGCAGGGAAGTTATTTTGCTTTCTGCCCCATTTGTCCTTGATGTCATATCTCCACAACTCTACTCTGTAGATGTCATGTATTCACAGCTCTGGTCTACTCTGAACACTGCAGCAGAGGTGGCTGAAAACGGAAATTTCTTCACTTTTTGGCCTCAGTCTCTTGAGTACTGGGCCAAGAGCTGTGTCATCCTTGTCCCTAAGAACCTCTGTGTGGAGACATGCCCTTTGGTGATGAGTGTTGGATTCTTCAGAGGCTCCCAACAAGCTGAAACTAAGGGGAAAAGTTATGCTTACCTACTTCAAGCTCCTTTCAACATGCCAGCCAAGCTTATAGAATTTCTGTGAAATCTTTGGTTGCTGGAATCCCCAGGATGCAAGCTTGGCTACATGCAGAAAGGCTGCTGATAGTCAAGGGTGTGTTTTGGAGCTAACAGAGATTGCCTTCGGGAGTCTCCTGTGAGAGTATCCTCAATCAAAAACAGCTATTGACAGAGCTGAAATCCATCATGGAGTTCATTTGCAGAGGATATTGTGGAAGAAAATATAAATGGGCAAAAAGGGAAGGAAACACTTACGTGAAATCATCAAGCTGTTCATCACTGTGCTCTGCATACATCCTCCAGAGCACTACCTCCCCAAATTCCCAACCACTGGGTGCTGGGAAGACATGAGGTGGAAGCTCACTTTCTGATTGATATCCATTAGTTGGTGAGAGACAGGTTGTTGAGTTACATCCATTTGGGATTTGACCCTGTGTGCGTGTGCTGACATTTTTATTCCCACTCAGCATCTGAAGCGGAATCAATTTTGAAACCTTTCTAACTTTCCTGTTTAAACTGGTGCAGACGTGTTGTGTGGCCTTAAAAAGAACACATGCATGGATGTTGGAAGTGAAAGTCTGCAGCTGTGCCAGGGCTGGGACACAAACACCCCATCTTTCTCACCTCCTCTAGTAGCAGATGAGCTCAGCATCCCCAAGAGCCCAAAGCTGCATTCTCTGCATTCCTGTAGCTCCTTAGATGTCAGTGATGTCATCGATAGCAGCCAGGGAAATGTGGATCCCAGAGGGCCCAAACTCATGTCTTAGCAAGTAAGCGTAGGAGGAACCACTTTTTGCAGTGCAGTGTACTAGCAAGTCTTATTGAATCAAATCACTGCAAATGTATTTGCATCTGCGTTTTGTCTCTTGGCAATACTACAGCATCCAAGAGGAGCTGTACTTCTGTCCATTACCGGCCATTCTCTCATTCCAATGAAAACAACTGCATCTGAGCAACAAGACAATGGGAAGTTGAGTATGATGTATGATCAAAAAGCAAGGAATGTATTCCTTTAGCTGTTCTGCATTCTTCACCATTATTCCTAGAACCTGCTGACGCACACCGTATTTCATGCGGGAGGTTGGTACCGTGTGAAGACATCCCTTCTAAACTCCAGCCTTGGTGTCATGGACAAGACCTTGCCAGCCTGCACCCACTTGCATTTTTTTGGGCAGGACAAACATGCCTTGTTTTGGGAACACGGTAGCAAAATTTTAATGCAAATTTTCATCCTTCGTTATTTTTTCCTTTTCTTTAGAGGCTGCTGCAGCCTCCTGGCAGGCATGCCAGCCATGGATCGATGCTGCTGGTGTGGCTTGCCACATTTGAACCCCGGGCTGCACTGAAGCAGAAGCTTTTAAGCAATGCTCTGTGGATCACAGATACCTTGAAGCCGTGGTAGCTCCGTCTGCAGGTGGTCTACTGAACTGCATTAAATAACATTTTCCAGCATAGACTTTGCTGACAGGGGGAACTGGACTGGTGGTCCAGGAGGGTGTTTGTATCTCAAACCGATTTTTTTTTTTTCCTGGTTGTTTTTAGGAAGTTGTCTTTGACAGGAGCTTCCGGGAGACACGCGTGACCCAGATTAGCTTTCTGCCCCCACCGGAGGCAGTGCCGAACCTCCTCTGGGCTTGAGGTTTAGGACTGGCAGTGGGATGGAGCGGTCATTGGAGCTGTGGCATTTCCTGCCTCGGAAGCAGTTCGCTGTGTAGCCTCAGTGTTGCTTGAATGTGGCTCTGTGTTATTCGTCTGTAATTAGAGCAGCTTGCCAGCTCTTGATTTCATCCCTTCATTTCTGCAGTGTTTCCAGACCTTGTGCAGTTTGCCCCAGAGAGCTGGGGCTTGTTTTCTAAACCAAATTTAGCCAGGCCTTATACCTACACCTGCATATTTCCAACTACAAATAACAATGGAAGCGATTTTATCTAATCTCCCACCACCTGGTTTGTTCTTGTCCACACTCTTAGGCATGAGGGTGTTGAAAACACTTTTGGCAGCAGTAGCTTTAAGCTGTGTAACCACCAGCGTCAGCGCAACCACCCAGGCTATGCAGACGGCGTGTGGGGAGGAAGGCACAGCAGCAGCCTCGTGCAGGCAGGGCACAAGGGAAAGCAACCCTGACCATGCAGAGACTGAAGGAAGGAGAGCAAAGCAGTGCAGGCAGAGCCCTCAGTGACGTCCTGCAGGGAAGAGCCTGCCCAAACAAACAGTGCCCAGGGGCTATTAGGTGCTTCTGTGACTCCGCATGACTCGGTGGCCGGTCCTCAGGACACCTTGCAGAGCAGAGCCATGACTTTCTAGCGTGAGGAGGGAGTGCTGAAGGCCCCTCCTCTACGCCGGCATTGCAGCGTTGAGCTTTGGAAGGACTCCAGGCAAGCAGTGAAGGGCTCTTTGATAATATCTGACGGGCGGGTAAGAATTTTGGGCAGCGGCCAAGATACACATTGCCTGTAATCGTTAACTCAGTCTGTAAACAGTTCAAACGGCACTGAAGAGGCCGTCAGTTATTACATTAGAAGCAGCCTTTCATCTCCCCGCTCAGAAGCCAGCCGTACAGCGCTGGCCCCTGCTGCGCTGACTGTAGCTGCAGGTCTGTAGGCAGGGCAGGCAGTGCTTGGTCATACAATGCGCGCCGCTCTGAATGGCTGACCTTCAAACCTTCGGTGCTGAAGCAATAACTAAATCATTAGTTTCCTTTTGTTCTGCACCTGGCTGAGGCCAGGGATATTCGGGGGGGAGGGGATGGGATTCGGGAGTTGGACGATGTTCCCGCTCTGGTGCACAGCATAGGAACCCCAGCAGGGCTGTCTCCTGACCCCATGCCCACCACGTGCCTGTGGCTCTTCCCTGGTGAGCACAGACTTGTGGCATATAGCAGCCAGGTAAGGCTGCCCCACTGCTGGTTTCTCCAAAAGCAGCCCCACTGATGGTTCTGGCCCACATCAGGGCCTTCGATGTCCAAGCAACAGTCAGAGCAGCAGTGCTACTGAGCTTCATCTTCAGAAGACCCTTGGAGGATTCCCCAGCCCATGTCAACCTGGGGAGAGCCCCTGGGCTCTTTCCAAGAGCTGCTCAGGCCTCCTGGGGATGTGTGATGCTTCAGTAGAAATAATGGCATCATCTGCCCCAGGGAGATTTCCTTATCCGTCTTTGCTCTTCTCGATCTGTTATCTCCTATCTAGAAGAGCAAGAATGCTTTCTGGCATTGACTTTCAAGGCTTTAACTTTGAAATCCACTTTAGGAACTTGCTAGTTGAGGAAGCAATATTCTTGTCTGTGTAGTAGAGTGGCCTCGGTTTGGGTGAGTGTTTGCATCTGGCCCATTGCTGCAGTTGCCTCTGGCTTCTGAGCTTTCTGCTTGATCTATCCAGGCTCAATGTATCTGTACCAACCCTAAGCTGGCCCTAAGTGACGAGACAGCTTTGTGTGGTAACAGCACAGATCTGTGCTTTATGTGGAATGATGTCTGTACAATCCATAATGCTTGGGTTTTGACTCTTGTTGAGGGGCAAGACATCTGGCTTAGGGGCATCACTTGAGTGAGTTTTTGTGGAACAGTTTTAAGCTGCGGGCTGTAAAAGGGGTCAGTGTGGTGCAAGAGGCTGTTGTGTAAGAGAGCATTGGAGAACTGGGATTGGTGGTGGCATTTTTCCCTCTAGGGTATATGGAACAGGCAGTAAACACGGGTTGGATGCACTTCACTTGGCCTTGACTCTCAGACTGTCTGTGCGTGCTCGGAGGCAGCAGGAGCATGAGCTGTACTCCCGTGACTTGGGCCAGCTTGCCTTTACTTTCATTTAGCGGTGTGAGTCAGGGCTGACCAGAGAACCTCCCTTTGCCTTTGATATTCCAAAAGGAGTATGTGGACCAGAGAGAGAGTCAGCCAGACATCATGATGAAATGTTTCCCTACCTTTCCTTGATGACCCGTATTATCATTGCGAGACCACGCAAGAACAAGTGACACTTGCTTTCTCAGTATCAGACCTCTCTGTCTTCACTTCAGCAGTGCTGCCAAAGGACAGTGAAGTTTTCTCCAACACCATGACCATGCTTGTGCAACTAGACAGAAAAGATCCAGACTTAGTGACTCACCTACAACATCTAACTCTGCAAATGGGGTAATCAAATAAACATCCCTGTTGGGGTTCAGCACTTCTCTTTGTTGCTCACCGGCTTTACAATGAAAACGGGAAGGAGATGCAGTTGTTGATTAGGGGCTGATTTATTGTATCAAACTCTCATACATTGCTTTAAACAGTCTTCAGACATGCCAAAGCTCACGAGCACAGGTAAGGGAGCAGGCACGGGAGTATGGCAGTAGCAGCACATGGGTCCTTTGTCTCCTCTCCCACCTCCCACCACTCCTGTCGGGGATGAGGATGCTTAGCTAAGCTACTCACATGCAGAGGTAGGACCTGAGTCTCTCTAAGAATAATGTGTTTGTTATCAGTGTACGTGTTTGTCTGTGACTCATATGTGGGTAAGGTGTGTTTGCTTTTATAACAGATCTTGAAACTTTATGCAGGGAAATTAAAAAGCCCCATATCCTGATGACTAGGCTTCATGCCCAGGAGTCATGGAAGCTGCAGTTTTTCCTCAGGCCCTTTGAAACACTCTGCCATGCTCTTCCTTTCCAAACCAGCCATTTCCATCTTCTTCAGTTCACTCCATCTCCTAGCCTCACCCTTTCCTGTTCTCCTACATGTTTCCAGCAGCATCCCACAGTGCTTTTCAGCTCCGTCTCATATACCAGCCTTTTTGTAGCCTTTCCAATGGCTGTGCCTGCGAGTAGAGTGACAGCTACAAACTGGAGTAATGCTTGTGTAAGTGGGGCTTCTGCTGAGCTGATGTAGACAGGGAAGAGCCTCACCCAGGGACAAACATGTTCACACAGTGCGAGCTCTGGAGGAGGTCGGGGAGGAGGATCTGATGGCTGAGGCTGTCCCCAGTTGGCAGCAGCATTCCTTGGGCTTGCCCTGTGCCAGCGGAGCTCAGCACTGCCATGCATTGCAGGCGGGTCTGTGAAGGGCTGTCAGGATTTTAGCAGCGCAGCACAGAACTGAGAAGATTTGGGAAGTTTGCCTGTCTGTTCCACCCCTGCTGTGCAGAAGTGCAGGAGTTTTCCCTGGTGTCAGCACTTGTGGCCGTGTTTGTGCACTGACACTTCTTGGAGATGTTCCACACAGTTGCAGGGTTGCTTTTCAGAGCTGGTAGGTCTCCCTTGCTCCTTCCTGTGGTGATCCTAGTGCAGGTGCCTGGTCTCCATCTCCTGGTAGACCTCAGCGAGGGATCTTGGCCAATAATTCCCACCACAAGGTCATTTTTAGCAGCAAAGATAGGGAGGATACTAGTAGAGCAGTTCCTCTTGCTTTTTTGAAACCTTTGAAGGATCATCATTTATTTAGCTTAGAGCCTCACTGACAGACATTCAGCAAGGATGAGGATGAACCGGTATAGACCCAGATATTCACAGATACAGAAATGTCTGTGTTCTGCCCTCGTGAGCTCAGGCGCTGTGACACCCACAGGACTGGGTGAAGCAAGTAGGCCACTGGGGAGCAGGTATCTCTGGACGATAAGCAGTGGCACAACAAACAGTGCCTGAGATGCTGCGTGCCCTCCAAAGGCTGCTGCTTGCTGTGCCCTAGGCTCCTTGCTTATCTCCTCACCGTTGCCAGGCTGCCTTGTTTTGTTGTGCAGCTCCCTTGCAAGGGAGCTTTTCCAACAGGGGACTTCCATGCGCTGTGCCTTGCTGCATCAGCAGCCCGTGCAAAACTCTCCCAGTGTCAGCTGCAGTGATGGAAATGCCAAACTGGAAAAATCAGCACACGCTTCTCATGCTTGAGTATTCCCCAAAGTCATGTGCGGGAGTGAAAGGGATGAGGCTGCTGGCATGCGTGCTGGGTCAGAGCCCTGAGTCACAGAGCTGCTTCTCGTGGGCAGCAGAGCCTGCAGGATGGAAGAAGCTCTCCCAGCTCTCTGGCACTGACCACAGACCTCAGCTTTAATACATTATTTCTAGCCCAAATATCTGTGGCAAAGGTATGTGTGCAGCCTGTGGTGCTGCACTGTGCGCCCGGTGCCTGTGGTTGCAGGAAGAACGTGGGCAGCACGGAGGTGGGAAGATGCAGGTGCAAGGGGCTGACGTGAGGCAATGGGAAAATGCACAGCCCCCACCTGCAAAGGGAGGTTGGAGGGTGAAGACTCCACTTAGGGAGTCTAACACCGGTGGCATGGTGTGAGAGGCCTAAAAAGAGAGAACGAGGTGTATGAATGACTCTGCCTGAGAACATGGTGTGTAAAATGAGTCCCACTGCATCTCCAGCACGCCAACCTTCTGCTTCTGACAGCAGCCACTGTCAGATGTGTGGTGCCCAGTGATGCTCACGCATCCCCCCGTGCCGGGCAGGCAGTGCTCAGAGCCAGGGCTGGCAGCCTCCTGGTTGTGCAAGGCAGTCTCCATGGTTTCCTGTTTCACCGATGTGTCTAATTGCTTTTTAACCCATACCTTTGGCATTCCCAGCATCCTGTGGGAACGAGCCTTGCCGTTTGACCGGACCACGAGTCGGCTCCACTTCTGTTTGTTTGAAAATTCCTGCTTGATAATTTCACTTGATGGCCCTGGTGCTTTTGTTTGGGAAATAGTAAATAATCGCGCTCCATTTACTTTCTCCATATTTTTCATGATTTTACATAGCTCTAAAATATCTCAAACCTAAAGAATTTGTGTTTGTTTAATCTCTTCTCGCACAGAAACACTTCCTTCTCTTTAATGTGGAGTGAGCAGAACTTCTTGTAATATCCGAGGTGTTGACACACTGCAGCTTTATCTACTAGATTTGCTGGTTTGGTTTTTGTAATTCTTCTACAGCAATGCCTATCGGTCTGTTTGTCTTCTGACTGCTTTGGGTGATTCAGTAACCGCTTCCATAGGACTCCCCACAGCGACAACAAGCTCTTTCTTGAGTGTTAAAAGCTGACCCAGGGCAGATAGTAACCAAATGGCCGTGTGTTCCATGTTTGCTGGTTTGTTTTTAAGCGTTTTCTGTTGTTCTGTCACTTGGTGTCAGGAGATCCCTTTATGGCCAGTGTAATGTTTACCAGCTTGAATATTTATGTGTTATTGAGAAACTCAGCCACTTAATTATTCCTCTCATTTTCCAAATCCTTTGTGAAAACGTTCAGACAATACAGTTTGCTTCTGGGGCTTAACTGGTGAATGTGCTCCATTGTAAAGGCTGACCTGCTTTTTCTGTTCTGAGTTTGGGGCAGGACTGCATAATATTCTGTCATCTTTCGTAGCTTCGACTTTGTAGAAGATCAGAAGTGGAAATACCAGTGTACAAAATTAACCAGACTTCTCCTATTCTTTCACCTGCTTCACGGACCCTGTAGGTTTGTGGAGCACAACTCCTTTTCCAAAAGCTCTGTTGGCTCATCCCTTCCCTTCGTCCTGCTGTTTGCTTGGGGGAACGTCAGGGTTACCAATCTGCTGTCCCTGGATCGCCTTCAGGTTCTTCACATGCAGTTTCGTGTTTGCTACATTCCTTTTTCCTGGTGCTGGGATCAATTTATTGATGAGTTATACACTGCTGCTAAGAGTTCACCAGGTCAGTCCGTGATGTGCATTAGAGCCCTCTGATGGATGCTATCTTGTCCTGCTCTCTCTTTTCCAAGCCCCTTTTAGGGGGATTTTGTCATGACGTTTCAAATCAAATCAATCCTTTTGACTCATCCCCCATAAAGAAACTGTGTGGAGCACTCTGAATTCAGAGAATACAGAGAAAACCGAGGCAAGGCACGCATTTAGCTTTGGTGCTAGAGACCTTGTTTCGCCAGCCTTGTCCCTGAAGAACAGATGTCTTTAAGTGGTTCTCAGAAAAAGAAAACAAATGATCTCTTTTCTATGGGCATAGCTGATTCAGTGAGAATGTAATAAGCCTAAACTGCAGCAGGATGGATTCAGATAAGTCATCAAAAACTACTGTACTGTGCGGGGGAGAACGCAGCCCTGGACTGGATTGCCTGGGGTGGGTGAGGAATCTCCATTTTTGGAGGTCTTGAAAACAGGTTAAGCGAGTGTCTCTGAGGAATGTTTGAGGTCTGGCTGATCCTGCCTTCAGGCAGCAAGTGGGCTCGGTGGCCTCTCAGGGTCATCTTTTCTTTCTGCTGTTTTAGAAGCGAAGCCCCCAGATGAGCGGCTGGCACTTCCCCTGCGCCCACTGTTCCCCGGGGCATTTCCGTGGGCAGCTGTGCAGGTGGGCTCCTGCTGCTCCATGCACAGCGTGGGGCAGGTCGGTGCGCAGGCGGCAGGGCTGCTGGGAAAGGCTGCAAGAAGTTAGAAAGACGAGTTTGGTATTTTTGGAGGGATGGTGTGGGTGGAAATGATAGAGAAGGAGCTGCCATAGGGTAAGGAAACAAGGGAAAAAAGGGGCAGCGAGCACGTAGGGATGTGGGGGAAGCTCTGCATCCTGCTGAGCAGGTGGCAGGGAGAAATGGAGTGACAAAACCAGGGGGTTCGTAAGCTTGACTGACTGGATTTTGCCCTTTCTCTGCTAGATTTGAGAGGCTTCCTAGGAGGAGAAATGACTTCTTGGTTTGGCAGTGGGTGCTGCAGACGTCCCCAGCCTGGAGAAGCGCTTCAGTCCTGCAGGCAGTGAGCTGGTCTGTGGCCGCACATGGTCTGGTTTTGGGGGCAGTGAGGGATGCTGATGCAGCAGCTGGAGCACAAGCCCTATCTTCAGTGAGGAATCTCATAATATTTGTTTTTCCACATGATCCTTGGCTTACTTTTTGGGTCTGCTCTTGTCCTGCGAGCACAACGTGCAGCTGTGATTGCTCACTCACTCAAAATGCAGCAACTGATGTGGTGGAAGTGCCAAAAAATGCAGTTGTAGGATGTGAAAAGTAAGGGCCAGCTCCTGCTGCTTTGCTGCTGCTTGACGGGTTGCCTCTTTGTAACCGAACAGAAGGAAAAGTGGTAGGAAGAGAGAGTGGAGGCAGTCGGGAGCTCCTCCTGGCTGCCTCCTGCTCATCTTCTACAGAGTGCTGAGGAAGGCACCAGCAGTCTCAGCTCCAAGAGGTGATTTGTGCCCAATGAGGGACTCATTGCAGAATAAAGGGAGCCACCAGTGTGCCCCAGCCCTGTGGGCTGCAGCCTGCAGGGATGCTGCATGCCTGGGGCTCTGCTGGCTGTGGGTTCCCTGCTGCTGGCCATGCCCTCTGTGAGTGTAGTTGTGCCCCGGGCAGGAATGCACGAGACAAAGGACTTTTGCTTGGCCAGGGTGCGAAGGGGAAAATCACAGTGGCTGGTCTTAGTAGGAGATCACAGGGAAAGTTTTGGTGCATTCATCAGCACTGGCAGGTCTTGCCCTCATTTACCACCCGGGTTCCCCTCCAAGAGTTCATATACGCTGCTCAAAATTATTTGGAGATACGGAATCATTAAGGTTGGAAAAAACATCTAAGATCATCTAGTCCAGGCATCCACCTACCACCAATATTGTCCACTGGCTGTGTCCCTAGATACTATATCTGCCCTTTCCTTGAGCACCTCCAGGAACACTGACTCCACAACCTCCCTGGGCAGCCTGTGTCAGTGCCTGGCCCACTTCTTCCAAAACCAGCTGCAGGCAGAGATGTCCCCCGCCCCCATCTGCCCCACACATCTCAGCAGCATCACATCCCACTGCTTGGCTTACACTAAGAGACCCTCTGAATCCCCTTGCTGCTGCAGAGCGGTGTCTCGTGGTGCACTGGGGTCTGGGCTCCTTTGGGAGCCTCCCCATTCCGAATCCAACGAGTCAACTCCCTTCTGCACAGCTCTGGGACGGTGCTGCAGCTACCTGCAGAGCAGGGCGTGCTGCTGGGTGGACAGAGGCACAAAGCCTGCCCTGATCCTGCTGCTTTATGATGCTGAGCTTTCTTGCTTGCTTCCCACACTTCCATACACTGATGCATTAATAAAAGCTGCCCAACACCCTTAGAATTTATAGGCTTTTCTGTACCATAACCTCTTAATGCACTGCAGTTTAGTCACAGAGAAGAATGCCTGCCAGCTTTTCTAGGAAAAAAGCTGGGAATGTTCATGCAAGATGACAGGACTCCCCAGAGGGAGCCAAGAATTGCAGCTTCCTTTGGCCACCCATCTTTCAGCCTTCCCCCCACCGCCAAGCTGCAAACCCAGAGGCAGTTGCACAGTGCTGAGGCAGGGACGTGATGGGGCTCAGCCCCTATGCCAGCAGCTTGGCTTGAAGTGGTGAACATTTTTCCAGGGTATGTGGTCTCTGGGATCTTTCCTGCAAAGTGCTTTCAGTTTTGCCATTCCTTGGGCTTCTTTGGTTTCTCCTCTACAAATTCACCATAGCATTTGATGGGCTTGGTGGCAGAAGACGTGCTTTGTTGTGATGGGAAGCTGCGGGCTGCAGGTCCTGCACCACGGGCCCAGCAGCACCCAGGCCAGTGCTTTTGGGATACTGCATCCCAGAAGTCAAGGGCTGTGGTCTCATCTGGCTTTGAATATCCATGACGGGGACAAAGCCAGACCGTGTGTGACGCTGATAGCAGACACTCCACCTTTCCCTGGGATATCTTCCTGGTGAATCAAAGCTTTGATTTGTTCCTTGTGGCATTCAAAGCCTCGTTGACACTCAGACACTGCCATGGGATGGAGAGATGTGCTCTGGGTGTCCTGCACCCTCTGTGCAGATTCTTGAGGCATGGAGTTTGCAGTGGGCTTCAGGCACCCATCGCAGTGCTGAGCCTCAAGTTCTGAGCTTCCTTTGCTTCTGTCCCGCAGTCCCACCCGCTGTCCCTGTGCAACACCAGTGAGGATGAACACACAGAGTCAGGATTCATCACCATCGTCAAGCTCGAGCAGCCGGATCGGGATCCCAACCCGTGCCTGTCGCTGGCTAACAAGGTATGTGCAAAAATGCCCCAGATGGCACCAGTGCAGGAAATGATGTGATGCAGGAAAGAGTAAAATTGTAATACTTCACCGGGTGAGGCACATGAAGGATCAGCACTGAGCAGCTCAGACAAAAGCAAACCAGATAGACTAGAAATGGGACGTGACTGCTGAGGGCCACCATCCATCCGCCTTCTGAAGGAATGGGAGATCTCAGAGGTCTTCGGGTCAGTCTCTGTGAGACAGTGCCTCAGTGAATGGCAGTTACTGTGTCAAAAGTTGAGGTCACTGGTACAGTTCTCTGGTAATAAGGAAGTCAGGTGGGAATGAGGGTCATTTTAAGCCTTAAAATCTTTGTGTCTCTGATAAAGTTGAGTGGATGGAGGCTAACATTAGCTTTCTCTTCAGGAGCTGAGCCTGTGTCCTTTCATTGTCTCTGTATAAAGCGTTGTGTTGTTTTCCATAAGCTCTGCACAAACACGAAGAGCCCTGCTTAGCTCTTTGCTTTGTCTGTCTGGATTGCATTCAGTGGTGCAGCCTTGCTGTCTGCTTTCTGTGGATGGTGATGTTCTGCTGGGGACAGGCTCCTTTCCTGTCCTTGGCTGCAAAGATCAGGCACAATTTGTACCAAGCAGCCCTTCCTGCACAGTGTTTGTTTCACACAGGCTGCGGTGACAAAAGCAAGGAAAGGGGAGCGATGCTGAGATGACCCCTGTGATGGATTTTACAGCTCGAGGCTGCTTTCCCACAGCCTTACAGGCAACCAGGTGGCAATGCCTGTCCCTTTCTGCACTGGTGGTGCTGGCTGCCAGCCTACCTGCAGGCACTCCTGCTTCAGGACCTCTCCTGGATGCTCACAGCTCTCTCCCTCAAGCAGTACCACAAAATACAGGCAGATGTTCTTCAGCTGGCTGGGTTCCTGGGCCCTCCTTTGGATTTATGCCCTGACTCCTTCACCCCCTGCAACTGCCGTCTTTCTGCACTAGGGTTTGTCTACTTTTCCATCCTCCTGAATCCTCTGCCCAGCTCTTTCCCTCCAACATTACACAGATCTATCCCCAAAGCTTTGGCTGGCATTTCTCTTTGAGAGCACAAGGGCAGCTGCGGGCTGTGGCTGGTGCTGGGGCAGGAGCCTTGTTCCCTTGGCGTGCGTTGCCTGCGGCAGAGCTCTGCATGTTGAATTGCAGTGCTATATCAACGCTGATAAAAATAACCATGTGCAAAGTGTTATCATAACCTCTCCTGCGGCTGTCACCCAGCCAAGCAGTGCACACAGACAGCACTTTCAAGCCCAGCATGAGAATGACTCCATCAGTCACCTGATGCACTTTTCTGCTTCTGTTCTCTTAGATGCTAGCCCTGCTTCAACATCAGACCTGACTTTGGTAGGAAGGTGTCTGATCTGCCTGGGGAGAAACAGCCATGGAGGACACATGGAGTCAATTCAGATTGATTTATTTCTATTTCTGCTGCATCGTTTGCAATTCTGTGGTGTAGTTTTTCCCCATGTGATACACTGATTCCAAGTCTGGTTGTCAGACTGCTGAAATCTCCTAAACCAACCTGTGAATACTTCCAGTCTTCAAAGAGTGAGATGAGCTGAAGAAAGCTGACACAAAGACAGCAAGCATTCAGCAAGCAGGCTGTGGATAGCCTGGACACAAGTTGCTTCTCTGCAACAGGAGTCTGAAATATGGTGTGAAAGATGAGTTGCCCAGTCTTAGTTGTTTGTTTCCCCATCACTGGTGTATTTAGCAGGATAAAATCTTTGTAGAGCTCTTCAGTGTTCATCAAAGCTTGACTGGCTCCCATGAGTGGAAGTCGCTACTTGAAAGTCCTGTTTGCTCCTTGGGGCTAGCAAACGCCAAGGCTCCTCTGATCCCAGCCAGGATCCCAGGCTCTGATCCCTGCTCTGAGCCCCTAATTCACCTTTTCCAGCTTCCCATTTGTTCTACCAAACCCAGGAGTGCCCTGTCCCATCAGCAACTCAGAGCCTTCAGCCCAGCCTCCTGCAGCTCCGTGGTCTTCCCCACATTCTCCATTCCCATCCTACCCCCAAAGCCCACAACCAGCCCTGGCCCCCAGCTCCTCCCAACGATGAGATGAGCTCAGAGGCTGCTTCCCCGGCGCTGCGTTTGATATTGCAGCTGGGAAGCTGCAGCACTGACCTCTGGCCCCTGAGCTGGAGTTTGGCAATGCAGCGGATAAACTGCTGCAGCAGCTCCAGCAGATCCCTGTTTGCACAGGCGCTCGGGACGCCCAGATCAAAGCACTCCGCATGAGTAACAGCGGCCCAGCCCTGCACTTTGTTCACGTTCCCGGCTCCCTTTCACAAGAGCTGCCTCTGCCTGCCTCGAGGGCTCGGAGGGCTCGGTGGGAGAACGTGGGTGACCCCGTGAGGTCCCTCAGTGTGCTTTGAGCTCACCGCAATGGTATGCACACTCACTTGCGTGGGTCCCAAAGCAAATGCTGGGCAGTGAGGAGCACGGCAGGGCTGATCCCACTCCTCATCCTGGGCCTGCAGCCCAGGGATCACCTGAGCCTCTCCCTGATGAGCGCTGAGGACAGGGAGCAGAGAAAGCAAGAGCAGGCACTGGTATCACTGCATCGCCGTGCAAGCACAGAAGCCAGGATGTAAGCTATTTCCTCAATTTGAACAGAGGGTATCGCTCCTGTGAAGAGCTGGGGAGGCAAATACTTAGCCAAATGGTAGATATTAATGCAGATGTACAATATAAAATGTTTACCGAAGCTTCTGTTCTTTTGGACAGGCAAAGCTGGCAGGGGAGCGTGGAGCTCGTGCAATCCTTTTTGACATTACTGATGATGAAAGTGCGGCCGATCAGGTACAGACCCCACAGATGTTACCAACTAAATCTCAGTGCCCCTTTCCCATCCCTAAATGTGCACAGGTCAGGACCCCCCACCACCAGACACACAGTGGGAGGTCCCAGGAAGACAACGCAGCCTGGCTTGGAGGGTTAGCACTTACCCAGCTCACCCATGCACACAGCACTTGTCACTTTTGCACATCTGGATCTGCAGGCAGCACAAGCAGCTTGTAAACAACACCTTGCTGCTCTTGAAGGATATTTCCTTGTCAATTAAAGGTGTTTTCCAGAAGCTGAGTGCTTCTCTGTGGGAAATCATAGATTAGCAGAGCCCATCCATTAGGGCTGGTGTAACTCAGAGGAAAGGTGATTTCTCAAGTTTTCAAGCAGAAGTCATGGCCACTCTGGTATGCTGTTGGTGATACTCTGGCTACAAATTAAACATCAGTGCTTCCACCAGCACTGCTCATCTCTGCAGTGGAATAAATTCCTCGCTGAAATAATCAAAGGATAATGAAAAGCATACAGCACTAGATAAGAGCACAGATAGGGGAGCTGTGCCCAAGATTAGCAAAATCTGGAGGAGAGATCAGACCTGGCAGGGGCACTGGAAGGTCTCTTTCAGGCTGTTCTGGAACATCTCTCACCACATTTGTTTCATTGCAGCTGAGAAAGCCCAGAGGTCTGAGTCAACCCGTGGTGCTCATCAGGGGCCATGACGCTGAGCTGCTCATGGGTGTCGTGAACAAGAACAGAGAGGCCCACGTGAAGATAGAGGTCAAGGAGCCACCAGCTTGGGTGAGACACACTGTTCCCACTGTTCCTGTATCCTTTCTCCCCAGGACTTTCCCAAAGCTGCTGAGCTTCCTTCCCCTGGGTTGCAGATGATATTCCTTTGCAGGAGCTCTGCAGAGCCATTGTCCCTGTCTGCATCGTTCAGATGATGTGCTGCAAAGAAACACTCAAAAGCTCTTTCAGCTTATTTACAGCTTCTTTTGCTTAAACATCATGAGTGAACTGAGGGGATTTCTCTTCATATGACATCAAGCCTTGATTTTCTTATCTTGTGCTACCTTAGATCATGGCCTATAGTGCGTTGAGGTGCTGCAAAATCAAATGTCCATTCCTGATGAAATGTGCAGAAAAAAACTGAGTCCTTTTTCTTTTCTTCCATCTGCAAAAACCAAGGAAACAGAGTTTGGCAAAGATGATGTATCCAAAGTCTGATGGTCAGGAAGAGATCAGAATTCCCCTGCTTAGCCTCTAAGTCCCATTCACAAGGGTAATTTCTTTCCTGTTTTATTCAACAGCCTGACTACGATGTGTGGATCCTCCTCACTGTGGTCAGCACTGTTGTCGTCATCATTTTGATTTTTGTCGTTCGCACAAAGTGCCAGCTGAACAGGACACAGGTAAGAATCTCACAGAGCAGACGTGTCTGAGCAAACAGGAATGCATTGAGGGCAGCCCTGGACTCAGTTTGGGAGAGGAAATGTGTGCCCTGGAGACGAGGCAGGTGTCTGCCTGGTGTGTGTGGAATGGTCCTGAGGTGGGCTGGCAGCATCCCTTTTGCAGTGATCCTGCTCTTCTCCTGCCACACCACCCAGTCAGATGTATCTCCAGATTTGAAAATATCCTACATTTCCAATAGAAGGATGAGCCTCTGGGGATGAGAAATTCAGCACCACTGGGCGATTTTGAATGTCCATTATCAGTCATCTCCTGTTGGTAACAAAGTCCCCTCTGGTTAGGCAAACAATCACCCCTGAAAATTGCCCCCAGATCTGCAATAATCACATTTTCAAAAGTGGAAGAACCTCGAGGAGCATGACAATGCATGGCTGAGCATCTCCTGAAAGCTTCCTTTCTCCTGGCAGGACTCGGTACAGCAGCAGACCATGCAGGCCATCGGGCAGCTGGCCACGCGCAAGTACCAGGCCAGGTGCCGGCAGGCGTCGCGGTGGGACTCGGCCAGCAGCTGCAGCTCAGCCCCGGTCTGTGCTATTTGCTTGGAGGAGTTCACTGAGGGCCAGGTAGGCTGCAGGCATGGCTGTGAGTGAGCCTCAGCTCTGAGCTGTGGTCGGGTGGGAGCTTGGCAGGGCTGGGAGGCCCTGGGGAGGCTTCCTTCAGCAGCTCCTGAAGGCTGGGAGAGGTTCGGCAGTGATGGAAGTCTGACTGCCCCTTGACCCGAAGGCACTGGACCTGCCTACAGATTCCAGTTCTCTAAAGATGAGTCTCCAATTGTTACTGAAGGGTATAATGTCCATCATGTGTCCGTGTTGAAAGAGTGAAGCAAAAGTGGGGTTTGCTTCTCCTAACCAGTCAGCCTGTAATCTCCCTGTTCCCAAGGGCTAGCAGCTCTTCGGACATCACTTCCTAGGGGTACATGAAGCGAGCAGAACCAAATTTGCCAGACAGCTGCACAGCCTCCTCCATACAAAGCTGGGCTGCAATGGCTTGCTGCATGTCTCAGTCCTTCAAGTGTTGCCTCCTGGAACATCACAAGCTCCCCCTCTGTGCCTAGTTCTTGGGACAAGGTTCTCTCTCACCCTCCTCGTCCTCTCCCTGCTTCTTTCTAGGAACTGCGGATCATCTCATGCTCCCACGAGTTTCACCGGGAGTGTGTTGACCCCTGGCTGCAGCAACACCACACGTGTCCACTTTGCATGTTCAATATTCTTGGTAGGCATTTCCCAGCCAGGGATAGGGGTGGGTGCAGGGATTGTGCCCAGGAGGGACACGTACCTTTGGGCAATGCACGCAGTCAGTGCAGCACAGGAATACGTCTGAGTGGGTGGGGATACCGGGTAGTGTGTGCATGGATGGGGGATGTCTCTACATGTGCACAGTGAGGTTCTGGGCTGGGGCAGGATCTGTGTCATTCCCAGGGCCTATGGGAGTAGGAGTCAGGGTCTGGGGCCAGGGCACCAGAAAGGATGCAGGGCGTGCAAACCATCAAGAGGGTTTGGTGGCAGCTGTGAGCTGACACAGGGCAGCGGTGGGATGTGGGTATGGGTGTGTGGTAGAGGCTTTGTGATGCTGAGGCCACCACAGCCAGGCCATGGGGTATTCACTTGATGCTGCAATCTCTCTTTGCAGCCCGAGACTCAGTGGACCAGGCCACAGTGGCAGGCTCCAGGCTGGCTCCTCGGGACATGGAGCCCGGACGGCGGCTGCACCTTTTCCGCCAGCACCCAGGACATTCCCTTTACCACCTTCCACATCCCTACCCTCAGAGGAATCTCAGGAGCTTCCCCTCGGAGCCAGCCCACAGCAACCCCTTCTTCCATTCTCCAGAGCTCTCCCAGCTGGATTTTGGCACAATCCACTACATGCCATACAGGCCAGCCAGCTCCCTGCCCGCCTGCGGACACGCGTCCCCCCTGGCCTCCGGTTTGCGGGGCCAGCAGCACCCCAGCCCTCCGGCGTGTGGGCAGCCCCCCCACAGGACGTGTTCCCTGCAGCCCGCACCGCCCTGCCTGGGGCTGAAGGCAGCCCTGGCACAGCGGCAGCACAGGACGCCCATCCCGCGCCGGGGGCTCAGCCACGGGCACCAGCACAACAGCAGTGGCTCCGGGGAGAGCTATCTCACGGAGCACAGCGGGTACCTGGCAGACGGTCCAGGCAGCGACTCCAGCTCGGGGCCCTGCCACGGTTCTTCCAGCGACTCCATGTTGAACTGCACAGACATCAGCCTGCAGGGCATCCATGGCAGCTGCTCCACTTTCCGCAGCTCCCTCAGCAGCGACTATGACCCCTTTGTGTACTGCAGCTCAGATGGGCCCACCATGGACAACGGGCCAGAGCGGCAGCGGGCGCTGAGGGAGACACGACCCAGGTCCTTGGACCTGATGGTGCCTGGCGGTGCCGCTCCAGCCAAGGCCCAGGTGCTCAACCACATCCACTACCACCACCACCAGCACCACCACTACAGAAGGGATGTGGAATGCACACCTGGCCGGGCTGGCCCGGGCCCTGGGCAGCGCAAGTCCCGATACTCTGGGGCTAAGGTTGGCTTTCACAGTGCTCGGACGCAAAAGAGGGTTGAGAAGAGCCATCACTGTCAGCAGCCTCTGGAAAGCGGGACAGAGTTGCAGGAGGCTCCTCCAGTGGGACAGCCAGCCTGTCCCCAGCAGGGTCGGGAGCCCCTGCATGCCCCCTCCACTTCTCCCAACAGGTTGGACTTAGGCGTAGATGCCAACAGACAGTCGGGAGCAGCAGGCACATCCCCTGTGCTGCTGCCCCAGAGACACAGCTTACAGAGCCGACATCACCGAAGGAAAAGAAAGTGTCCCCTGGAGCTCAACCCCACTCTCCTGCCCGAGGATTCAGCCTTGCCCAAAGCCTGTGATGCTCACATTCCTCACAGCCACCCTGCTGGCCACCACTGCTCGCCTGAGGTCCAGCCCCTGATCCCAAGCTCTCCCATGCCCTGCAGCACAGGCTCCCGGCCGCTGTGGAAGTGTTTGGTGTCACAATCCAGCTCAGAGCTGAAAAAGCAGGAGGAGGGGATGTCAGGACGGGAGGGAAACCGTGTGGTTCCTGCTGGCTTCTCAGGAACAGGCACCCCAAGGCACAGTCTCCACCTGCACTGCCCGGCTCAGCAGTGTAGGCAGGGTGAGTCTAGTCTGGGTTTTCTCTTTTGGCAAGCAGATGATAAGGGTGGGTTGCTGCAGGTGAGGTGGGAAGGTGCTCCGGGTGCCTGTAGGCTTTCCTATAGGACCACTGGTGACAGAGGTGTGCTGGATCTCACCCATCCTCAGGTGATGGCCGGAACAATTGGCACCTGCTCACGGATCGGCTGAGTGCACCAAACCCCACAGTCTCATCCTAAAATAATTCCAGTGGGAAATAAGGCGGCTCTGTAGGAGTCTCTAGCAGACAGAATTTCTCCCAACGGAAGGGATGGAACCACATTTCTTGGTGTCCTCCCCTCGGTCTGGATGTTCTGGTGATAGAGCCCTTGTCGTTAAGGCTCACTGGGCTTTGCTGTTTGCCCCAGCTTGCCAGCCTCAATAAGGAAGTGTGTGTGCATGGCTGCGGGTAGCACAGGAACAGACTGAATGAGTTTATGGATTTGCACATCCCTCCTGTCTCACCTGCCCCTGCTGTGTGGGAGTTGTTTCTTAGTGTCTTCTGGAAATTAGAAGTAATTAAGATCTGGCCCTTTGCCTAACTGCCATACGTCAGTTCTGCCTCCTCGTGTGAGTTTGAGAGCAGGATGTTTGGAGGATGAACCAGCTCCCTGGTTCCTCTGCAAATTGCAAGCTGCAGGCAGCAGGGGCAGGTGCCGGGCTCCCCTCCTCACCCTGCCACTGACTCACTGCCGGTCCCTGTGCAAATCATTTTGATTTAGGTACCCTATACAGAACTAGCAGCCTAATTTCTGGCCTGAAACTCGTGACTCACCGTGCCCATTGTACCACGCAGATAATAACTTCCTCCCCACGCTGTCTATCCAGCCCCACACCCCACCCAGGCTCCTGGCCACACCGTGCCTGCGAGGAGGCAGCAGGGGAGAGGCCAGCTAGGCACGGGGCTCAGTGCAGTGCCTGCAGCCTTCTCCCTGGCACAGAAGTGCCTGGCACTGCAGATGGGCGATGGGGGGATTTCTTCAAAGGGCCCAGAGGGATGCTGCTGCTTTGGGAGGCACAGCAGTGGGGGGATGTCTCTGCAGTTTGCAGCAGCTCCAAGGGCTGATGATGTGCCCAGAGCTGGAAGCAGTGTGCAGCAATATTGTCAGGACAGTATCAAAGCACCATGACATAGTGCATTGCTCAGGAGCTGGTGCAAGCTCCCGTTTCCAAACAAAGCCCATGCACTGGTGTGGCTCAGTGTGGACCCCACTGTCCCCATCCCAGGTGCTGCCCAGGAGGGGCAGTGCCATTCCTGGGGGAGAGCAAAGCAGCTCCTAGAGGAGCTCCAGGTCCTTATGGGCAGCATGGGTCTGCAGCCCAAACAGCCTCGTCCACCAGCTCTTATCGCCTGGACACTTGTGACATGGCTGCTGCTAGGACACACCAATGCCTCTGTCCTCTGCTCCCAGTCTCAGGGCAGTCAGCACTTCTTCTAGTTGTGGCCGTGGAAGTGGGGTGGGGAAGCACCTGGTGAGTGTGACAGCGCAGGGCTTTGCACTGTCCTCTTCACCTTGCAGCAGCAGAACTCTATGTTCACCAAAGATCGCTGCAGTCTGGGACTGATGGGATCTGAGGGGAAAGACGGTGTCAGGCAGTCCTCCCTGGAACCCCTTGTTCTGCAGGGCAGAGGCCAGCAGGGCCGAGAGGACAGAGCCTGTGTTCTTGTCCCCATAATGTACATGTGGATTACCTCCAGATCGGGAGGTCAGCCCAAGTACTTTCTTGTTTGGCAGTGGAGGTGGAGCCATCCTATTTCTTTATTTCATAAACCTCATACCATGAAACATAGGGGCTTCAGGTTGGCCTTCCTGTTCTTAGCTTCTCCCTAAAGGAAACGAATATGGGAAAAGAGCGGACAAAGGAGCAGACAGCTTTAGGAATGGAGATGCCTAGTGTGTGCAACACCATGTGCTTGCTTTGGCAGCCACTGCCCTGCTCCCCTTCTAGGAAATGTGTGATGTTCTGCCAAGTCTCAGTCCTCACTCCGACAAAACCCTCATTTGAAGCAGTGCCTATTTCCTTCTCTCTAGCTGTCTGAATTTGCTGACATTTTTCAGATTGTCTTCTTCTTCTCCTGTCTGTGTCTCCTCCCTTTCTGTGATCCCCACCGGGAGGACACAGGGAGATGAAGGAGAACACGTGCCTCCCTCCAGCCCAGAGGGGAGGGGACAGCAGGGGTCCCCCAGGACGTTTGCCGGCCCCACTTGGGCTCTGCTTGACTAATGTGGAGCTCCAGGGCATTGCTGTGCTGTGACACTGCTGCTGCTCTGTGGGTTTGTCCCAGAGGCTCAGAGCTTGTCCATGCTGATGGTGTGATGGGGAAGGCACTCTGATGCCTGCCTAGAGCCACTGGCAGGGTGACTTTGCAAGCCACCTGTCCCTCTTACCTCCATCTGTCAGGAGCACGAAGAACCGATGTGTCTGAAGGCAGTGGGACTCTGTCTGACGGCTGTAGCTTCAGTAAATGCTTTCCAGAGAGTTGAAGTTTCTTTATAAGACTGAAAAAATACTTAGAAAGGAAAGATTGAATTTTGTTAGGAACAGGGAAAGTTGTAGTGAGCAAAGTTGTAGTGAGCAGGAGTTCTTGCAGGGCTTGCACAGAAAAGCCATCAAGCTGAAAACATCGCTTGTCATGACACAACCTGTGGAGTTACAGTCACCTCAGTGCTTTATCTTGGAAAGGGACTGGACGTAAATCAGTGGAGGACAGGTAAACACAGCAAAGAACAATTGACAGTCCTGTTTAAGTGGGACACGCAACAAAAAAGACAAAGAGACCAAGGAGAAATGCAAATACATGGCTAAATAAAGGTTGCAAGCTAAAAATGTAAGTGGATGAATTAGGAAGCCTGGCTTTAGGTGATATTTTTGCTATTAACTTCTCAGAATGCCATTAAGAAAAAACGAACACGATGGGGCTGTGCAATTTCCATGTGGAATTACAGAGAGGAGTGAGTCTCTTCTGGTGGCATGAGGGGGCACTCTGTGTTAAGGAAGGTATGAAGTCCAATGACAAGAAACTCAAAATCCCCAGTTGTGCCTAAGTTGAAATTAAGTGGTATTAGGGTTATAGTACACTGCTTTAGCACAGACTGCAAAAGAAGAGCTCATAAACATGAGGCTCATGAAATAATAGTGAAAGAAGCAGTGGAAAAAACGAGATGCTTTTGGGCACAGGCATTGCTTAAAGACACGGGAGCAGAAGCCCAGAGTCACACATCTCACCAGCCAGAAAAAGGCCTCAAAAAGGGCTGGCGGGGCAGTGCAATTACAAACAATAAACCATTCTTCAAAAGTGAAGGTGTGGCCGGATGAGAAATCAGAGGGTTGAATATAAAGCTAAGAGCAGAGCCACATGAGGCAGGAAGGGAAGACTTCTGTGAGCAGTTTGTGCAAAGCAGAAGGGCTATTAATGCAAAGATGTTCATCTCCATCAGTAGGAAGAAGCGTGCCGGAGGCTCTGCGGCAGTAAGGTGTGTCTGAGAGGGATGTGCAAGGGCAGAGCATAGCAGAGAAGCAAAATGAACTTCCTGCATCAGTGATCAACAGGGGAGTGCTCAAGGAGGTTCTCACCCCAGCACAGCTCGTGGGTTGGAGGATCCCTCCCAGATCACCACATCAGCATGAGCATTTCTGAAACTCATCAATAAAGTGAGCGGTAAAAAATTGCCAGGGGTGTGGATTACTCACCACAGCATCGTGTAAGGGCTCTGACTTTAAAAAAGAGCTAAACCACGAACGTGGACTGTAATCTGCTGCCCATGCCCAGAGCCAGAAGGAAGAGTTGAGAGCAGCATCAGCTTCAAATAGCTGGAGCCACAGAGTGATGAGCCTGACTTTCCTGCCACGCAAATTGTTACAAATTCAAATCCAGGGTCTGACTTGTAGACAAATGGCTAAGCGTGAAATCCAGGGGAGGAGGCAGCACAGCTTTTGTAGAGAAAGATAACGCTTCCCAGATCTTGTAGGGGAATGAAGCTCCCAAAGGGTAAGAGAGAAGGTGCTCTCAGAGGTAAATAACAGGCTGAAAAACAGGAGACAAAGTGCAGAGCAGTCTTAATGGAGGAAAGTTACTCAGGAAGGGAGAGAAGTGGAGTTCTCCAGCTGTCAGCACCTTTCATCAAGCTCATAAATATCCTGGGCAAGGAGAGGAGATAACAGAGTTTGTAGAAGACAAAATCCTTCAGGACTGTCAGCTTTAAAACTGGTTACAAAGTGCTACAGAAGGATCTCGTGTTGCTGAGTTATTGGGCAATAAAGTGGCAGGTGAAATTCCGTGGAAGTAACACAAAATGCCACACAAGAGCAGAGCTGCTTCTAAGTATGCATGCACTGCAATGGGCCCTTCTTACAACCTCAGGAAACAGTCCTGGTCTCACTGTGAGTACTTCTGCCAAAGAATTGCTCAGAGCTGTCTGGGGACAAGGAGAGGAGCAGCAGAAAGTGCTGCTGTGCAATTGTGTGAACCTGAGGTGCTTCCAGAGCCTTAGTGCAAACTCATCACCACCTCTCTTAAAAGGATGGAGCAGACCTGGGAGAAGTGCAGGAGGGTGCAGTCACAGTGCTGAGGTTTTTCTGAGGAAACAGAATGTAGAGACTTTCACATGGGAAAATGATGACTAGTGGTGGATGTGATACAAAATCAGGGAGAGCAGAGCAGACAGCAGCTAAGAGACATACTCTAGTAGTCTAGTAGTGGCATCAAATGAGAAACGGAAGCTTTGCAACACCCAGTAAGGTAAGACATGGTTCATAGTGGTGCTCAGTGCCCAGAGGACGTAAGTGCCAGAAGTAAAATGGGTTCAAGAGCCTAGATCAAGAGCTATCAAATGCAGAGATGCAGATAACATCTCTGGTTCAGGAAGTCCCTAGAGCAGGGTATCCAGAAGCTGACAGTGTTCCTGTGGGACATGACACCCTCCAGGTGTGTGCATACCTTGCCCAGCTCAGGTGATGCTGGATTTTGATGAGGCTGAATCACAGCCCCTGCAGAAACTCCCCTTTCCCAGGCAGTGCCACGCACTGGCATTGTGGCATACCAGGGCACTAACGATGATCCCAAAGATGCCTGCAGCACCTTGGAGTTCATACAGCTTTTCTTGGTGTGGTTTGCATAAAGATACATCCCTGCTTCCCCTGCCTGGGAGATGAGCTGGGCCTTACAGCTCTGACTCGTTTCTCTGAAGAATCAATCCTCGAGCAGTGCTGAGAGGATTCTTTTAATAGAAGTCAGACAACTAGCAGTGAGTTACAGCTAGGTGGCTTCCTGAGCCACCGGACACACGTGGATCTCATTCCTTGAGCAGACAAATTGCTCCCAGCACAGAGTGGTGGAACCTCGTGCTTTCTCTCTGGGAAATCTCATCCCCTGCAGCATGTCAGCATCCTCCCTCACTCCCCATCTCCTGCTCCTTTTCACAGCCATTCCCTTTCATGTCATGTCTTTGATCTTTACTAGAGAGGGAGAAAGGGATTAGGGGAAGAAAAGATCACTATTACAAGTTAACGCCCACTGGACAAGATCTCTGTTCTGTCAGCAAGGTGTGTTCCTTCAGGTCTTCGCCCTGTGGGGGTCTCCAGCTCATCAGCTGTGGATCTCCCACCTCTCTGTCTCCTGATTCAGGACCTTTTTACGCTTTTCTTTCAGTTTGTGTAACAGGGGAAACTCGCACAGGTGCAGTTTTCAGAAAATAGTTTGATAATCCTCTTTGAGACTCAAGGCTTCTGACTGACCAAAGGCAGTCGAGGCTGTCCAGCTTCCCGTGTACTGTGTGTAAATCAGCACACCCGAGGAGCAGCTGGCAGAGGCTTATTCAGCGGGCTGCTGATACACATCAACCAATGCCATATCTCACAGACTGTCTTCTGGTACTTCAGCCATGACCTGCACACATATATATGTATAATGCTGCGTCTGTCCATTAATTTTCCAACATCTGTGAGTTACGTTTTCAAAGCAGAATCTCCTTTAGCTGTTTTCTTCCCATATATTTAATTTGCAGAGGTCCTGCTCCTACAGCTAGTGATTTGTAATGAGCAAGAGTTTTCTGTGATTCTGATTTGAAAAGTTGTTTTGAATTGCTCTCTCTGAATAGCTGCGCGGGCATTTGTTTCCTTTTGATCTCAAGAACATTCAGGAAAAGGGAAATGTGAAAAATAATGCATGTATGCATTTTCTGGGCTGTGCTTATTCTGTGTGAGAGTTCTGGGCAGGCTTGAGAGACATCAGGGAAAGGGAACACAGTGTACACGTCAACGCTCAGCCACATTAGGGAGAAAAGGACTGTCTGAAGCAGTAACTAAGGGTGCACGGTTTCCAGGCAGCCCTTACACTGAGTGTTTCAATGCAACCTACTCAGCACTTGCCTGTCAATAATTCACCCGGCAGATGGGGCTGGGGAGGAAGGAACCACAGTCCTTGCTGGCTGGGTGCAGGGCATTGCTGTTAGTGGTCAACCAACACTCACAGGGTTTGGTGGTTTTTGAGACTCAGAAATGATTTGTGAATGCCTTGAAACACCTGTGCTATTCCCTTCTTGCACTCACGCCTCTCCTGCAGTCTCTTTTAGTTGTCTGGGGTTTCTTTTCTTGCTGTCCCTTGTGCCTGGAGGGTGGTGCCATGGCATGTATGAATATGAGCCAGCAATGTTTTCTGGTGCTGATCATTTTTACGTGGCTGTACAGATTTTCCTCAAAGAGCACACATCAAAAAGGCACAAAAGCAAGCACCTAGCAGCAAGATGAATCCTGGGATGCACCACATCCTCAGTCTGCTTTTTCTGAATATTCAAATAGGAGTTTGATGTCTTATCTTTCTGTTTTGTTCTGTCTTAACATAGAGGAATAACCTGATTGTGGAGGTGGCCAGAAAAGTCCCTCCAAAATACTGGGAGAAACATTGTGGCTTCCACTGCAAAATCTGTTCTATTGCAGTGGTCAGCACGAGGCCCTGGAGCATTCGACTTACACTTCCTTTATTATTTTTTTGACTGCAGGATCTGAAGAGGAGGTCCAGGATGTCCGTGAACACTCAGTTTAACAAGACACTGGCTTATGGGAGAGCTGGAGTGGACAAAGATGTTCAGCAAACCAGCCGGAGTGGAGCTCACACCTCAGTGTCTGCACGCATTGACCAGTCCTGAGCTGCACGGCCCAGCCGCGGTCAGACCGCACATAAGCCGTGTGATGCTTGTGGTCTCCTCAACGTTTCCACATTGCGATGGTCACAAAAGCACAGAGCTGTGTTCTCCAGGTCCTCTTCTCCTGTGAAGGCACAGGCAGCCCATCTTCATCCAGAGGCATCTGTCTGCGTGGGCTGGCTCACTCAGAGACCAGTCCTGGGAGTCCTCAGCTGGAGAGCTCGCCGAGAGAGTGCAAGCTGCTATTCTGGCATGTTCGTGCCGCAGAAGGTTTTGAAAAACACTTCAGAAATAAACAAGCCTTCAAGACCAAAAGCTGCAGGAATGACTTTCTGTGGCCTGGTAGCTCCCAACTTCATTTCCTCTCTTAGGTCAAAAGCCAGACTTCTTCATTTAACTTTTCCACTCTTATTTCAGACACGGGAACAAGGTATTCTCCATCCCAGCACTCACAGGTCCATCCTGAAAAGTGCTTCTTCCAACTTCATTGGAAACCAACATCTCTCACCACTTCTGACCACTTCAATGTCCTTCAGCTGAAGCCAGCTCAGCCATGTGCTGCGTTTTGCCAGCAGCAGTGGAGATGATGACCCAGGGACAATGTCACAATTTCTGGGTCAGATTCTCTCCATTGCAAAGAATCTACCCTCTCATCTCCTATTGTGAATACATCTCTCTTTCACCCTGTAACGCCTCCATCTACTCTCAGAACAGATGTGGACAGCTCTGTTTAGAGCTTATATGTTTTGAGCATGTTTCAAAGTTGAGATGGCCCCATCACAGAAGTTGTGGCAAATCCTTGATTTCACATGGGTCCCGCTTCTCTTCTGCTTTTCTTATTGCCCCAAGTTAAAAAAAAAAAGAAAAAAATCCCAGTGAGAGCATGTGTAATAAACGCAGTGCAGAGCCCCATCTATCACCCAGCCTTATCCTTGTACTTCTGTGAGACATTTGGAACGCCACCAGCTCTTGTTTCCTATGTCTCCTAATTTGGTGACATTCAAGTAAAATAAAATCCGGCAAATTCACACCACAATACCCAAACAGTTTTCATACAGCAAGGATTCAGACTGTGGAGTTCACTGCCTTAACTGACCATTCAGGACAAAGAATTAGGCAGAATCCCACGTGGAGTGCACGTTTATAGGGCACCAAGGCTATCTCAGGTTTTCAGAGTTAATGAAACATTGGGAAGGATAGGTCATAAGAGCTGAAGGTAACTTCTGACAGAAACCTGGTATAGGGACAGAAGTTCCCCATCTCCTCTCTGATAATCTCGCTGTATCTTCCTGTGAAGCCGCAGCTTCTTCCTCGGTTCAAGAGCTCATAGGCTAGATAGTCCCAGTTCAGATTAATCCAGCCTCTGCCTTCCTTCTCTTCTGTGAGAGCTTTTATGGGGCTTGCTACCCTTAATCTTTGAAAGAGCTATCTTTGTCCCAGCTTCAAGTCACTAACATGATGTTATTAAAAGCCAACCAGTATGACTGCTTTAAACAAAACATGAATCCCTTGCTAGTGTTCCTTTTCTTGTCTCCTGTGATTGAGCTGCTGCAGGACCTTTCAGACTAGGGAAGAGCTAAATTTTTCATATCAAAGAACCCAGCAGAATTGTATTCTAACCTTTTCAGGCTCCTCTTGTCCTGCAAGACAAGCAGAAGACACAAGTCCAGATGTTTTCTCCCTTGCAGGAAAGCCAGTCTTGAAGAGAAAAAAGAAAGCCAGGAACAGGTCTAGATTCCCCCTGTTCAACTTCTTGTGTATGTGGCACGTGGCTTGTCTCAACCAGCCCCCTACATCTTCAACCATCCCAGAGGGCTCAGATGACTTCACAGATGGGGGTGATGAAGTCCGGGTGCTCCCACTGGTTTCTTTAGGAGTCAAGAAGGCTGAGAGCCTCCAGAGATGCATTTCACTGCCTCAAAGGAACGAGTGCCAAGTTTGCAGTCTGAAAGTACTCCTTTCCCTTCAAATCCTAAAAAAAAAGGAGGACTGAATCTCAGCAAGTCCCAAGCTTCTTGGAGAAAGTGGTCAGTACTAACAAACCCTTTCCACTCCCTACTGCAGTATTACCGGGCCATGCAGGGCAACGCCCGCCTCAAAGTGTTTTCATTTTCTGATTTTTATGCTGCTGCTACTTTTCATTCAGAAAAGAGACATCTCTGATGCTGGGCCCTCTTGGTGGGGCTTGCTGAGCTGAACATATGCAGGTCTGTGTAGGTGGGTTCTCAGGTGGGATGAGAGGGAGGAACTCTGCAGGAAGATGGTTTTTGAAATCGTTTTCTGTAGATGGACTAAAATCCTCAGCCACCTAAAAGGGAAGTGATGTCTGAGAACTTGGGAAATGGTTCCTCTCGGTTCCTGCACCTCTCGCTTCAGAGTGATACTTCTGAGTGGTCAGTACCCTTGGGCTCTGTCACTGCATGTCCACAACACCACTGCAATGAAACAGCATTTGTTTGCCTTTACTGAGTCCAAAGACCCAGCTGAAAACTGACGGAAGCCAGAGCATCCCAACCTCACTTTATCCACAACCAAACCATCAGTCCCTCCCCAGAGACCACTTTCTTCCCAGGACCTTCAACCCCACCGTTACGGGCTGCCGTGGGCAGAGTGCCTGGGCCAGCTGGACCTCCTCCGATTCTGCTCAGAGCCTCTGCTCCTCCCTTTTTTAAAGTTCAGATCCTTCTAAATGTGAATACAAGTTTGTTTTTTGTTTTGTTTTGCTGAGTCTATCCTGGGCTTGGGAATAAATTATCAACCAAAAATGGAAGAATAGGTTTTATATATATGCAAAACTGTGTATTTATGTCTGATAAAAAAAACAAAGATGTGTGAATATGCTGATGTGCTCAGAAATATATTTATTTACTAATATATTTATCCACGTACCCAGCCTGCTCGCGTGTTTTTGTTCTGTACAAAGCCACCAGGTGTGTGTTTTAAGGAGTTTCATGGCTTCATGGCTGAAGTTCTGAGAGGCATGTGAGGGACGGGCAGGTGATCTGAGACAGCCAGCATGGCTTCAGCAAGGGCAGAGCATGCATGACACATCTGGTGGCCGTCTGTGATGTGACAGCATCGCTGGACAAAGGAAGGGCAACTGATGGTGTGCACCTGGACTCCTGCAAAGCCTTTGACGTGGTCCCCCACCACATCCTTATCTCTGCATATGGATTCGAGGGGTGGGATATTTGGTGGATAAGGAATTGGTTGGAAGGTCACAGCCGGAGGGCTGTGGTCAATGCCTGTGCCAGGTGGAGGCGGTGATGAGTGCCGTCCCTCAGGGGTCCATTGTGGGACCTGTGTTCTAACATCGTTATCAGCGACACAGATGATACTAAGTGCACCCTCAGCAAGTTTGCAGATGACACCAAGCGGGGTGGTGCAGCCAATAGAACAGAAGGGATGCCATCCACAGGGACCTTCACAAACTCAAAACGTGTGCCCACGTAACAAAGCCAAGGGCGAGGCGCTGCATTTGGGTGGGGGCGATTCCAGGTATGTGTATGGACTGGGAGAACGCAGCGTAACGCTGTGGAGAAGGACGTGAGGGTCCCGGTGGATGGAAGACACCAGCAGTGAGCAGCCAGCAGCCTGGGCCGCATCAGCAGAGGGCTGGCAGCGGCAGGGAGGGGACTGTCCCCTCTGCTCTGCCCTCGTGAGGCCCCACCTG
>JAOWBP010004513.1:3712818-3729677 GCA_028571105.1 Tragopan temminckii | reverse complement strand
GCCCGAGGAGCGCGGCATTGCGCGGGCTGTGCCCGCTGTGCGCCCGGGGCGCCGGGCCGGAATCGGCGATCCCGCGATCTCCGGGGCTGTGCGGGTGGGGGGGGAGGGAGGCCTGCCGGTCCGCCCCGGGGAACGGAGGCGAGCGGGAGGAAATTGCACGCTGTGCGGTTGGCAGCCCGTGGGCTCACGGCGGTCCATCGGTCCGTTCCGGCTCAGGCTGCCCGGAGTCCATCCGTGGCCTGGGCAGCTGCAGGGATGGGGCGCACAGCTGTGGGCGGCAGCGCAGCGCCTCGCTGCCCTCTGAGTGAAGAATTTCCATCTCGCATCTAATCTACATCTCCTCTCTTTTAGTTTAAAGCCATTCTCCCTCATCCTGTCACTGTCGGATGTGTAAAAATTCGTTCTCCCTCCTGTTCGTCAGCTCCCTTTGCAGCCGTCCAGTCCCTAAGGGCTCTCCCTGCTGCCCTCTCTTCTGCAGGCAGAGCCCCCTCGGCCTCCCTGCGCAGCAGAGGTGCTCCGTCCTCTGAGCATCCTCCTGGATATCAGCATGTCCCAAGGAACTCATAATGTGTTTGTAGTCACCGAAGTCTGCACCTTTCTCTTCCATCCTCCTTCCAGCTTCACTTCCCCTTGGTTTTCCGTTTCATAGAATCACAGAACTGTAGGGGCTGGAAGGGACCTCTGAGATCCCCCATCCAGCCCTCCCCAGTGCAGTTTCTTGCAGCAGGGGCACAGGGAAGAATCCAGGTGGGTTTTAAATACCTGCAGGGAAGGAGATTCCCCCCCCCCTCTTCTCTGGGTTCCCTGTTCTGAGGCTCTGGAATCCTCACAGCAAAGAAGTTTTCCCTCATGTTCATGTTTGTTGGAGAGTTTTGAGGCTGGGATGTGTCTCTGATTGTGCCTCCCACATATCACAGCACACAGGAAAACACCGAGGTGTAGGTCCGGATCAGAGTCCTTTTTGGACAATAACGAATGGAGAGAAGAGCTGATTAGAGGATTACTTTACTCTTAATAAATTAACATAACAAACCAATTGCTGCCTGTAGCCCTGCTGGCTCCTCAGGCCGGTGCCGGTGCCGCTCCGCACGGACCGGGATCACAGCTCCTCACTGCTGTCCCACACCCAGAGGGATAGGATTTCCTGGACAGGATCAGCTGTGAGCTTATAAATAGCAAATGCCTGCTCAGCCTGCGTGGCGCGGCGTGGCCGGGCTGCAGCCTCACTGCCCGCGTGCTGCTCCACCAGCCTGGCCTGCAGCTCGGGGCGTGCAGCCAAACCTGCACATGAAGGTGAATTCCTGCACAGGTCGGCCTCTGAGCAAGGCAGCTGCGAGAGCTGCAGCCAGCTGTTTGTCGTTGATGTGGAGGGCTTTGGTGGCAGCGATGCGCGGCGCTGCCGCTGTGCACTGAGTTGGTCTCCAGTTATTGGGTGGTGCAGGGAAATGGGCTGTTAGCTGGGAGCTGGAGCTGATCTCTGCTCCATCTTCCTCGAGGTGTTGGTGCAGAGCCTGGGATCGAGTCCCAGGGCTGCTTCTGCTGGCGCTTGGTTTGCAGCAGGTTCTGCAGACCTGGCTGCTCTGGGCAGGGTAGATGTGAAGGCAGCACCCTGCCTTCTGTGTGGCACAGAACGTTAATGGGACGTAGCAAAAGCAAAACAAAGCGGGCGGTCCCCGTTCTTTGCAGTGCTGGTGACTTTGCTGGTTGTGTTTTGTTTTGATGTGGCTGTCCTTTCTCAACTGAGAGATGCCCTCAACTTCTTTTCCTTGTGCAGAAGCGTGCCCAGGGCACGTCCCTAGGGAGAAGAGTTATGTGGTGACGTTCTGATTGAAGACGCACACAGTTACCAACCCCAGAGGCGTCCTTTCTCATTGTGTTTGTTTGCAGGTGCATCACTCCTGTTGGCACCTGGCTCAGAGCAGGGCCGCTTACCTTCTGGCTGGGGCTGCACCAGGAACCCCACCGAGCTCAGCCTTCCCAGCTGCACACAGCGGCCTCTTGTGTGGGTCCAGCTCCAGGGGGTCAGCACAGTGCTGCTGGGAGGGGTGCTGGTGTGGGGCTGGTTGGGAATGGGGCCATAGCACTGACAGCACAGCATAGCACGGCGTGGGCCGGGTGCTAAGTGCACTGCAGGCCGGAGCTGCTCTGCACAAACAGCTCCTCCCCTTTGGAGGAGCCCGTCCTGGCTGCAGGAGTGTAGGTGGAAACCACTCGCAACTTATCTGCTTGGGGGCAAAGTCTTGCATCTGAACTTAAGCCCACATTCATGGCAGTATTTCCTCCCATTTCGTGGCGCGAGCGGCGCTGGCTGGAAAGAGGAGCTGTGCCTTTTCCAGCCCGCTCAGTTCTTCCTTGCAAACTGAAGCAGTGGAATTGTTCACTCTGCAGGACGGGCCGTGGTGCTGCTGTGAGTGACAGCGTGATGGTAAGGCCCCTTCGAGCATTTCTGCTTTACAGCCCATTCAGTTGCTTGCTGTCTGCCAATCTTTCTTTGGTGTTCTCTGTTGAAATAGAGAACTGCTCTGAGCAAAGGGGTGCCGCCTGCATTGTTTCTTCTGGAAGCTTCGGAGGGCTTTTGTTTTCTGCTGGCCTAGGAGCTTGCTGAAGTAGCCAGCTTCCTGCTGCTGGTCGAGTGCCTTGTGGCAATCCAGCATCAATCTATTCAGTTGCCTCTATTCAGTCTCAACTGCATTGCCTGCCTCTACAATGATATTTCTTTAATTAAAAAAATATATATATTTGCAAGTCGTCAGCAGAAGCACGCTTTATAGCTGGAGCGTGACTGCCGTGCAGCACTCAGTGCCACGCAGCCGGACAGAGCCTCTGGGGTGATTTTAGTGCATAAGAGGGAAGGCACTGCCTGTCTGCCTCGTGGATGAGATGTCTGCACCCAGGCTGGGTATACCTTGTTGCTGAGGATGCTGGGGAGAGCGAGCCTCCTGCAGCCAGGTGGGAGTGTAGCAGGATGCCCTGGGGATGCTGCTCCTCACGCATCAGCATCATCTGGGCTTGTGTTTGTGCTTGTTCTGCTTTCTGAGCCGAGCTTATGCCCCACTCCTGCCTCCCACTGCAGCTGCCCCAGCCCTGCACGGCCGTCCTTTGGCAGGTGGATTTTCCAAAGGCTGGATGCCTTTATCTTACTGAACATTTATTTCAGAGTGAGAGCAGCGGGCCTGCGTGCCGACTGCATGCATGCCTGTGTTGCCCAGAGGTTGGACCTGAGGAGGTGGGAATCACACTGTCAGACAGGGAGGCTGAAGTCAGGCGTGTTTCTGTTCCCTAAATGAAGGGTGAGGGCTGTGTTTGGACGGGGGGAGGACGGCAGTGACGTGTTTTGTGGATCAGTGGGAAGATCTGCAAGACAGTGGGGTTTGGTGCGCTGCGAGCATCAAAGGACCCCTTAAGGAGCTCCTGCTGCACCGTGCTGGCAAGCTGGGGCGTTGCATCTTTGCTGTGGCCGTACCAAAGTGTCAAATCGCTCAGAGACCATCAACTTTCCTGTGCCTTTGGGTAGGTGTGGAGCTTTGCCAGCCCTCGTCCTTCTGCAGTGCTCCTTCGGCGTGCAGTGCTGTGGTGCTGGGGCTTGTCACAGCTCAGTGCTTACCCGGCCTTTGTGCTGTAGTTCACATGTAAAGCTGTGCGGGGATCGGCCGAGGTGTGCTGTGTGTGCTGCTGGGCAGCCATTTCCCCGCGGGGCCGGCAGGCTGCAGAGCAGTGCTGGGATCCCTGCGGAGGATTAACCGCATCTCCTGTTTCGGGGGTATCAGCTTTGCTTTCTGTGTGTTTGAATCTTTTGTGCTTGCAGACAATGCGCCCTGTTCTCCTCCGTCCTCTGCAAACATCCCTCCCTCCTGCACGAGGCCATCCATCACCTGCCTGGCACGCAGGGAGCCCTCCTGCTTCTGCAAGGTGCCAGCACCCGGTGTGTCTCTGTCAGTGGAGCTCTGAGCTCGCATTTGTCATACCTGCAGCCTTGACAAGCAGCTGATGGAGACAACTGCCTTGTGAATGGGAAGTTCCTGGTGCTGGTGGCACTCAGGCTGTTGCTGGAGTTGGTGTGGTGCAGTGCCTTGGTGCAGTGATTTATTACTAGGTTCCAGGGAGTTTTGTCATCCCCCAGATAGCCTGGTGCTGAGGGCCCTGTGCATCTGTTCCTGCAGTGCTGCCTTTTTTAGGGCCATGCCGTCTCTGACTGGGGCAGGTGAGGACGTAGGGCTGTGAGTGTGTCACTGATGTGTGCTGTGCTTTGGTGCCTGCATTCAGTGGCTTGTGGGGAGAGAAAGTCCCTTGGTTTCAAAGGAGAAGTGCTCATTTCAGCTGTGAAGTCCCTGTTTTCAGGGGATTTTGAGCCTTGTGGTGGCAGCTGTAACCAGAGGCACATAGTGGGGTATCCAGCGAGTGTTGTTACAGGCCCTGGGGTCAGGAAGGGCAGCGATGGGAGGCACCTGGACACTGCAGGTTGGTACAGAAATCCCCAGGGGGATCCTAACACACATCCCAAACTTTCCCTATAGCTTTACCAGCCCACACCACACCACAGCTCAGTGCTGAGGGCTCTCTGCCCGGGGTGCAGCAGTGCCTTAAGCAAAGGCAGCGATCCTTGTTCTGCTGCTGCTGGCCTGGCTGCTGTGACCACAGCGGTGTTGGGTGAGTATGGGGGGAGAAGGGAGAGAGGGGACAGCATCTTTTGGGGACCTGACTTGGGCTTTGTTGTTCTTTCCCTTGGACATCCAGCCATGTTGGGTCTCAGGAAGCCCCTGCCATGTGCAGGGATGGATGCGTGATCCAAAGAGGAGCTGAGCAGACTGAAAAGCTGCTCATGTCCATGGCTCAGCTCTGCTACTCTGCTAACACCTGGGTGTTGTGCTCGTTTTGGGGTGGCTCGGAGGGGTGCTGAGGCGGCACAGCTTGGGGACAGGGACCTGAGTGCTGGGTGCCAAGGTTGCTTGTGCCAAAGAACGAGTGACCTGCTCCACTCCCTCTGTCCTTTGCACTTTCTTGGGTTGACCTGAGATAATTTCTTACTGCTCTGCTCTTTGCTCTTTCCTCTCTTATTTTTCAAGTCTGTGTGTGCTCCCTGCTGGCTCTGCTCCCCACCAGCTTTTTGCTGGGGATGTCCCCCCAGCATGGCAGCATCGCTCTGCGTTACCATTGAAAAGGGGTGGTGGGGTGCCTGGAGCTGCTGGGCATCCTGCTCAGCAAGGAGAGCCAATGGAAGTTGTCATGCCATAAAACTGCCCAGTGCAAAGGCTCTCTGCAGACCCTCTGTTAGAAAGCTGTGTGCAGAGCTTCCATTGCCAGCGTTAAACAGGATGAAAGAGGAAGTAAAAGTGGTTTCGTGCTGTAGAGCAAAGTGATAGTTTTGTGTGATAAAATGCACGTTAATAAAAAGCAAAACCACCTCCTTCCCTCCCTCTCCCCCTCCCTCTCTCTCCTGCTGCATCAATAGCTCTTTCTGCTGGAGGAATTTCCAGCGGTGTGACATTTCTGTGTGACCTGGGGGCTCATCTTCTCTTCCTTGGAACAGGAGAGGAAGTTGCTTGGACTCTTTGGAAAAGGTTCAGTAGCTCTGCTCCTCGTACCGAGAGGAACTCACATTTTTGGCGTGTTTCACTGCTTACGAAACAGACGAAATGGAGCTCCCTGGAGCTCAGGGCACCAGCAGGCAAAGTCCCACCGCGGTGGTGCTTCCTCCCGGCCCCAGAAATCCCAGAGCTGGGGTTCTGCTGGGGGCACTGGGAGCTGGGTGCTTCCCACGCTGCAGGCTCTGGAGGTGCCAGCTCCCCTCCCGCCTGGTTCTCATTACTCTGCTATCCACAGCCATTGTGTTGCAGCCCTGGGTGTGAGCGTGCGTGCGGAGATGAATAAGCAGCGCTGGGGAAAATCTGGCTCTGGATAAATCCATGCGGGGTCTGCCAGGCTTTTGGTGTCCTCTGCTCCTGCGAGGTGCTGATGTGCAAAAGGTGCCTGCTTTGGATTTAAGCGAAGAAGAAAAGGAATCCCGTTGTCTTTTGTCCCAAATCTCTTGGAAGCAGGAATTTGGTGCTTAGTGAGCCCTAAAGCAGTTGGTAATCGCAGCCATGAGAAGTTGTGCCAGCTGCAGCAGATGCACCGAAGCCCCCGGCTGTGCTGGCACTGAGCTTGCCTTCTGCCTGTGCCCAAGTGCTGGGCAGTGGGATGGGACAGCAGCGTGCCTTTGTGCAGCTTGCTCTGCAGATAAGCAGGGGACTCGCTATAAATATATCGGGTTGCCGCTTATCGATTGGCCGGGGATTTCCCTTTCTAAGCATGTCTGCTAAGAGGACGTCACAGCCGTCCCTGTTTTTAGAAGCAGTTAAGCTGATGGTAGAGGGCAGTGATGCTCACCTGGTCCTCCCGTCCTGCCTGCGTGGTGTGCTGAGCTGTGCACACAGCAGGGCAGTGCTGGGCAGGCAGTCCCTTGAGGCAGTTTTCCATTGCTGTGATGCTGAGCTGGATGGCTCCAGCTGCCTGCAGGTGGAAGGAAACCGGAGAGCTTGGTCTCTTCTTCCTAAAGGAGAGCTTCTGGGGGCTGGGCATGGGAAAGGGGAATGGTGACAGTGACTACAGTCATAGGACAAGAAGTGATGGCCTTAAGGTGTGCCAGGGGAGGTTCAGGTTGGGTGTTAGGATGGATTTCTTCCCAGAAAGAGTGGTGCTGCAGTGGCACAGCTGCCCGTGGAATGTGGGATCACCATCCGTGGAGGTGTTCAGAACCATGGGCACTGAGGGATGTGGGCATGGGGGGGGTGGGTTTGGGTTGGACCTGCGGATCTGAGAGGTCTTTCCCAGCCTTAATGATTCTATGACTGCGAGCTGGCAGGTCTGGCTGTTGGATGACCATGTTCATCAAAAAAAACCAGAACGATTTCAAGCTGAACAGGTCACTGAAACTGAGCTCTGAGCTTATCAGTAGGGCTCTCCTCCCATCTTGGCTGCATCTCCTGCCAAGGCATACGGTTCTCCCATCGGTCCCATCCACAGTGCAGGCAGATGGCATAGAACCATGAAACAGCACCGGATGGGTGTGTTTATGCACCCATGTTGAGGAATAATCAAATCCTGTCTGTGATACCAGCAGGATCGGGGCTGAGCATGCGCTGCTGCTGTGTGTCTGAGCTTCTTCCAGAACACCCGAGTTGTTGGTGTGGGTGTTTTGCAGCTGAGAGCCGTGAGCGTGGCTGCAGGAGGCTGGGCAGTGGGGGAAGCTGTGGCCAGTGTGGTTCGGGCTTTCTCTTCTGGTTTCTGAGCCTGCTGGTGCACGTGGGTCATGCATTTCAGGCTTCTTTTCCTGCGCTCGCTGTCTGTCAAGCTCCAGCTGCCCAGGACAGCACAGGTTGATGGGATGCCAGTGTGGCTGCTTCTGTGGGTGAGGAGACGTGGGTGCTTGCAGGGATCCAGGCTGAGCAGCGCTCCCCCAGCCTGCAGCGTGACCTCAGGATTGCAGGCACCATTTCCTTGAAGCTGCTGCTGGTTCTTTCCCAGGGTTGAGTTAAATCAGAGCGGAACAGAAAGGTGATGAGGTGGTGACGGGTGCCTGACCTCCTCCCTGCTTCTCCTGGGTGCACTGGGAGCAGTGTTCCTCTGCCTCTGAGATCCCACCCTGCCCCCCAGTGCCCCTGCAGCAGTGCCGGGCTGGAGCTCCATGGTGAGAAGCAGGAGCACAGCTGGGACGGGTCCATCTGCGCCGCTTTGGGTAGGGACCAGGCAATTGTTCGTACTTGAATAAAGGCCCAATTGTGACTAGAAATGTCCCCACTGCTCTTTTTTTTTTTTTTTCTTTTTTTTTTTTAAAGAAAAGCAAACAAAATTGGAGAACAACGGGCCGGGGTTAGAGGGGGGAGTTGGAAGCGTTGGCCAAGGGTGAGCTTCCCATCGCTGTTCTGCGTGGGGCTGCGAGTCCTGCATGCAGCATCGGGGCACGGAGCGGTGCTGTGAGTTGCTCTGCCTGATCCGACGCGGGGTCTGGGGGTGTGGAGGCAGAGGGCTGGGGCTTCTGTAGTGCTGTGGCTCCTGCCAGTGTCGCAGGGAGGAATTGGGGGCTTTGCTGCTGCAGCCTCGGCTCCTCCCGGGCTGTCACTGGAGATGGATGGATGCAGCCAGCACGGTGTGCAGAGCCGTGCCCGCTCCCTGCTCTCTGCCAGCTCGTTAGGAAGACGAAGGAGGTGTCAGGAAGATGAAGGAGGTGCAGAGGTTGACCTGGCAGGGAACGTCCCTGGGGTGCTGCTGCCACCTGGTGCCACCAGCATCTGCTGCCCGCAGAGCGGAGCGAGGTGCTGTCCTGGCATGGCTTGGGTGAGAGAAAGGAGACACTCTGTCCTGCATGGGGTTTTGTGTGTGATTACTGATTGCCCCTCGGGATGGTGATTTTGCTGCCAGTGGTGTGAGTGGCAGGGCCGGCTGGCAGGCAGGCGTGATGCTGAAGTTAATTGCTTACAGGCGGTGGGCAGTGGATGGCAGTGCCTTATGGGGGTCTGCTGCAGTGCAGGGCTCTGTCCTTGGCCCCTGCCCCCTGCACTCCTGGGTCACAGCTGGGTGGCACCCTTCCCCAGTGGTACCCTTCCCCAGAGGCATTTTTCAGGCCCTGTTTTCCTCCCCATGCTCTGACCCTTGCCCCTCATTTTCATCCCTGCCCCCCATTCTGTGTTCCTGCTCCCTTCTCTCCCCCTTTGGCCCTCTTCATCTCTGCCCCAAAGCCGTACTGCACTCAGGGCTCGTGCTGCCCTGTGAACACCTCTGGCACCTCCAAGCCTCCTGTCATCCTTCCCCCTCCCTTTTGCTGCAGGGAAACTTATTTTTCTATGAGAAGACAAATTACTATGCCAGCATCGCTTCCTTTCTCTGCGTTTCCTGCAGCTTTGCCCTTTCCCCCCAGCAGACACAGTATCCTCTCACCCCTGCCTTCTCTCGCCTTCCTCTGAACACTTCCCCATGCTGCATGGTTCCTTTTGCTTTAAGCAACTCTCTCTTGTGCTCCCGTTCCCCTCCCACAACCAATATTTCCTTCCTTCATGGTGTGCAGCCCGATCCGGCTGGCAGCCCTCACCTCCCATCCATCTTCCTTACCGCAGCACAACCACTGATGCGAAGCCCTTGAACTTGGCAGATCTCTGCATTCTTCTCACACCATTCAAGCTGTTCACTTCCGTGGCTCCTGAAGTCCCTTCCCCACCTGGCTGCCCCTCTCCTCCCCCTCTGCTTCTGCAGTGTATCTCGCTGGGATCCACGTGGCTGTTTGGTGCCTCGGCTGCTCGCTGCTCACCTGACCCCTGGGGGTAACAGTGCCCGTCCTTCTGCCCAGAGATCTCTCCCTGCCCTCCCCAGACCTGACTTGGAGCACAAACATGCCCTGTGATCCCACCTCGCTGCTCTCCCAGTTGCTCCCAGGACCCGGAGCTGGGGGAGCTGGGGGTATCCAGGGCGTTACCTGGAGGCTGTGGGGATTCACCTGGTGAAACCTGGAGAAGAGGCATCTCCCCCGTGTGATATCCCATCAATTGCACAAAGGCTTTCTCATAAGCCTGATGGAATTTATCCAATTCTGAAATTTCACCTGCCAGTAATTGGATTGAGTTATATCCCCATCAGCAGAGTTGCCCAGAGCTGAGCGTATTTTGCATAAATACTTTCACACATTGAGCAAGGCATCTCTTTGTTATTTTTTAAGCTGTGTATGTGAGCTCGGCTGGGTCCTGCTGTGAGTGTGCCGTGGGGCTCCGGCCGTCTGCAGGCAGACAGCGGTGCTTCCTGCTGCCCATTGCTCAGGGAGACATCCCAGGCATCCAAACGGGTGCTTTCCAGCATCTCATGGGTGCCTTGCTAATTCCTACCTCTGGATCTGCCCGTATGCAGGTGGGTTACGATAGCTTCCCATAGCAGAGCAATCTGGATGTTTGGCCAGGTGTTTGCCATGACTTGGTGTTACCACCACGTTCCTGAGCTCTGGTAGCCCTAACTTTATTTTTGTTGCAGACCAGCTGTTGGTGGCCTAGGATAGAAGCAGCCCCTGGGCCAGCAGCTTTGCTTATAGAACAGGGAGCATCCCATGCAACCTACTGTGCGTGTAACCGAGGGGCCTGGCCGTTCTATCCGTAGCCTCTAATTAGCTGAGAGGCCCAAGATGGCTGTTTTATGTCACTTGGGATCAAAATAAGGCTATCGGGGCTCCTGCTCGTTGCTTCTAATGCGCCCTGTTTAACATCAGGACTGTTTTCCCCTGCTAAGTGCATTAGGGCTAACCGCACCATTTGAACTGAAATTAAAACAAAATTTTTACGAGGTCTTGTAACTCGTGATCCGAGGGCTTGGCTCTATGATTAGCAGTGCTGGAGCAGGGCATGGGCTGTAAAGGCTGTAAAGCAGGGTGAGCTGTGTGCGGTGCTTTGCCCAACCCGGGTGGGCTGGGCAGCGCTGCCTGAGCACCAGGGTGAGCAGTGGGCATCGCTGTGTCCTCCCCACTCCATGCCCATGTGTTGGTGTGCACTGCCATCAGGTACTGCTGTGCCTCCCTTAGGGCTGTGGTTTGCAGCCCACAGGACTGCAGGAGCCCTTCGCCCATCCTGGCAGAGGGAGGAGGAAGCCCTGGGCTGCCCGCATTCCTGTGTGCTGAGCTCATGGCTGCTGCAGGGCCGGCGCTTTGCGGGAGGGAGGAAGCGAGGAACTGCAGTGGCCATGAGCAGAGGTTTGGTGAACAGATACAAAGCGTACAGCAGGAAAAGTGCCTGCGTGTGGTCGGGCGTTATCAATAATTCAGATGGCTGCAGATCGGCAAACAGAGCGTGTTTAAGCAGTTTCCTCCTTGAGCTGAGTGTGCTTTCACCTGGCTGGTGAGTCCTGCAGGCGCTGCTCCTCGCTGACTGGCATGCTGCTGCTCCCAGGGGAATGCATTTCGGAGCTGCTTCCTCACTGCTGCCATTGCTGTGGTGTAGGTGTGCAAACACACATCTTCCTGTGCTGGGATGGAGATTCCAGCATGGAGGGAAAGCGCTGAGCAGGCATGCAGAAGGAGAGGGATGGTGGTGGTCAGATGGTTCAGGAGCAGGGGAACCTTGAGGAAGGCTCTCTTCCTCCCCATAAATCCCAGCATCACCCATGGGACCGTGCAGGGACACCACAGGGGCCTGTGCAGGACTGGCTCATTGCCTGCTGCCCCACAAACATCTCCACCTGTGGGCAGTGCTGCTACAGGCACAAAGCTGGCAGGAGTTGGAATGAATGTCTGCGCTTTCCCTTTCCTGAGCCCATGGGTTTGATTTTAGGGTGATTTTCCGAAGGATCACAGGGATCTCTGAGATCCCGAGCATCTGTCAAAGGATCCTCCCTGGGTCCTTGAAGCACAGCAACCAAACCTTCAGCTCCCCCACACACACAAGGGGAAGCCGTGGGCTTTGTGTCCCATTGAGCCATTTCCATCAGGGCAGCTGCCAGCGTGTGCTGCATTGTCAGGAGGAGGAACGTTCCTCCTTGACTCCTTTCCTCCTGCCCTTGAGTAACATAGAGACTGAAAGGAGAACTTCTCCCTCATTAGCGAGCTTTCCAACTGTTAATTTTGAGGTTTGCCCTTTGCTCGAGCTGCAGGCTCGTCCCACTTGGTGTCTTGAGCAGGCATGGAGGTGAAACAAGGTGGAAAATGGGCAGGGAGCTCTATTCATACCGAAGTATTGCTGCTGTTGATCTGAATTGCTGCAAATTACCTTTCTTTCGCTGCAGGTGTGTCTGGTGGAAGAAGGGGCAGAGCCGTGATTGACCCAGAAGGTTTTGGACGGTGGCCAAGGATGGTGAGTACATGGTCTGGTCTACCTATGTTCCAATGGGGCTGCTTGTTCTTTGTGGCCAACTGCTGTGCTGCTGCTAAATGTGATAATAAACGTGAGAAGGAGAAATAACAGGAACAGGTTGCCCAAGGAGGCTGTGGATGCCCCATCCCTGGAGACATTCAAGGCCAGGCTGGATGTGGCTCTGGGCAGCCTGGTCTGCTGGCTGGCGACCCTGCACATAGCAGGGGGTTGGAACGAGATGGTCATTGTGGTCCTCTTCAACCCAGGCCATTCTATGATTCTAAGAATGTTGTAGTACTATGTACGTTATGTGATTGCATAACATAAAGAGCTCTGAGTTGTGGCTGTATCCATGATGCTGTTGGTAAGGTGAATTTACCTCTAAACTTGTTCTTGGAATATACAAGTAAGGCTGGAATCCTCTTCTGCCTCCTTGGAGTAGAGAGACAGTCACTCATGCATTGCTTTTGGCTGATTTACTCTAAATCTTAAAGTTGGGAGTTCTCCTTCTGTTCCTCTCTCACTTCTTAATGAAGAATTAACTCCATGTTAACAATGTGCTTTGGTGATGCTGAGATAGCAGAGATTGCACGATAATTAGTCTGCAAAAAGCATGGTTTCAAAGAATGCGGAGGGGCTGAAACGCAGCCAGGACAGCCAGACTGCTGATAATCTGAGGTAAGGATTTTGTACTGTGCTTCCTCAATGTTTTATTCACCCTTGGTAGGTTTTTCTTCCACAAATTCATCTAACCTGCCTTCAAAACCAACTGGGGAGCTGCAGCTGTGACATGCTGCGGCAAGGAGCCGCACTCACCGAGGAGTGGCCCCTTTTGCTCTGACTTCGAACCCATTCTGTAGCATTTTGGTTGGTGGCCATCAGTTTTTGTGGATCTGAATGCTGGCACTACCTGTAAGCTGCTCCAGCCCCAGAGCATTCTGTGGATCTGTCACGTTCCCTTTAGCTCTTTGACCTTATTCTCTGTTCAGATGTTTGCTCGTATCTCTAATCCTTGTCCCTACTCTTGGGGCCTCTACCCCTTTTTGTGGTGCATGGGCTGGAACTTCAGACTTACACAGATATGGAAGCCTTTGCTTTTCAGCGGGCTCCTCTTACATGTATGGATAGATGCTTAATCTGAGCCAGCTCTTAGTTTTAGCTATGAATAGTTTGATTTCTTGTAGCAGCAGGGGAAGGTAGAGCTGCCTGACAACCTCTGCTGGGTCCTTCCCTGAGCTCTGCTGGGACTTTGGGTTCAGTGCAGATCTGCAGGGGGTGCTGGAGGCCGAGTGCTGGCAGTGCTTGGGCAAATCCAGCCAGCTCCACTGGCTGCTTGGCAGTGCAGTTCCCTGCAGGCAGACCAAGCTGTAATTAATTACCCGTGATGTCTGTAGTGACCGCAGTCAGAGGGCAGAGCAGCAGCCCACTGGTTAACAAGAACATGTCCCAAAGCTGGTTCCTTGCTCCACAGCACCCGAGTGTGGAGCTGCAGCTGCTCTGCCCTCCCTGCTGCCATGCTTGGTGGGGCAGCAGTTAAGGGCTTTGTTTGCATCAGCTGTAAGAATCTCTTCATTTCTCCCCCAAAGACTAACTGCGGCTGAAAACGACCTTAAGGACTACTGGTGGTTTAATCCTTAACTGTGGCTAATGGAGGTCCTAATGAGCAGCCAGCACCTTAATACATTACCTAAAACTAACCTTGCAGGTGAGTGGGCACGGGCTCAGCTCTGCCCATGTGCCCTACTGCTCCCTGTGCCCCACTGCTGTGACTGCAGGCACTGAGATTGCCACCTCCATTTATTCCCTTAGGGTTAGGTGCTGTGGGGTGGCTCAGCCACCACATCCCATCTTGCTGGCAGGGGGAGGCGTGTCCTTCTGTCTTCATCCCAAAGGCTCCTCACCTCCTGCCTGTGTTACATGCTCACCCTTGGGAGCTTAAAGGAACACTAAATGCAGAGCATAGCAGACCTCCAACCTCTTCTGTCATCTTTTAAAGATCAGAAGATGACACTGACCATCCCTGTCCTGGTTTATGGGATATAACGCAGTAACGTCTCCCCTTCACGCGAGCTGAGGGTTCTATTTTTGGAAGGCTACCTGAGTGGCTCAGCAGGCCTTTGGTTCACCAAGCACTGCTGTAGGCTTTGAGGAAACGAGCTATTTTTGTAGAGACCCAACACAAAGCTGCCCTTTGTGCTGCAGGAGCAGAGGAGGCAGGACAAGCAGCCCTGCTGGCCGCAACTCTTCAGTCATCAGCAGCCATTTGCGTGCAGAATGGGGATCCGTTTCCACTTCTGGGATATGGGAGCGTCTGCCCGAGGCAGTTACCTCCTCCTGCCCGTTTCCCCTGCTGTTCTCCCCCAATGGGGCGGATCAGGGCAGCCCCAGGGGCAGGGCTGTGTGTTCCTCTCTGCCTCCATTGCCACAGCCCCATTCTCTCTCTGCAGGAGTTCTCTCCCAGCGTGATGCTGCAGTGACAGAAAGCCCCACCAGCACGCAGAAGAAATAGCAGTGCTGCCCTCTGCCTAATGTAGGAGCACTGACAGCAGCTGGGTGAAATGGAGGACAAAGGTGCTCCGGGATTGGGAAGGGCGCACCTGTGCTCAGGGGTCTGGCTGTGGGAGGTTCCCCTCTGTGCCTGCGTGAATGTAGGTGTGCACAGTGCTTGGAGGAGCCCAGCTGTGTGAGAGGAGCTGTGTCATCCTGGTTTGGTCTCATGGTGTTAGCAACAGCAGAGGGAATACCAGCTGGGGAGACACCTGACTTGGCATTTTGGAAATGCCGTGAGCAAAGGCAGCTGAAAGGAGGCTGCATGGACACGAGAGCAGGGATTTAGTGATGTGAGATGGTCGCAGGGGCTGTGCTTGCAGCAGGCAGAGGTGCAGGTGGTGCAGTTTGAAACTCTGCAAGCCCCTTACATGTTGCGTAGGGATGGGTCTGCTGTGCACCAGGCTTGGCTCTGGGGATGCCCTAAGCTGGATACAAGTCCTCTTCTAACGCTGCAAATGCAAAAATATTTTACTTAAAGGGTAAAGTCTGTTTGTGGATGTTAAGGGCAGCTTAGATTGGAAATTCAAAGCAAGGATCAGACAGGCAGCCCTTTAGCCCTGCACAGCTGCAGCTTAGGTCTGTAAAGGTCCCTCTGCAACCCGAGCTGGGAGCAGCCCTGGTGCCAGCCCCCAGGGGAGCACTGCATCCCACCCACCTGATCCTAACAGCCCACCAGGCTTCCAGTCAGGTCTGCTGGGGCACCCATGTGTACCAAGCAAGTGCTGGGTCAGGGCGGAACTGAGACAGTAATAGGATTTGGTGGCAGGCACGGCAGGGCTTTTATCCAGCATCCAAATAGTACAGCCTGCGTGGTCTGTGCTCCTGGGTTCCCTGCAGGGAGCTCGTTGCCTGGCCGCTGCTGCCCTGCCGTGATGCAGGCAGCACAGCTGAGTGCTGCAAAGCTCCGAGTGCTCTAACTCTCAACGTTGTTGTAGAGAAATGCACAAATCCCTTTATGTGAGTGCAGAAAACCTTTTGGGATGCTGTTGGTGTCGCCAGCTGGAGCTGTCTGGTGGTGGCAGGGTGCAACGTGGCAGCTGCCTCTTGGAGAGCGGCAGCCGGTGATGGGAGCAGAGGTGGCATTTTCAGAAGAACGCCGTCCTGCGGCTCTGGGACGGCAGGGCTGCGACCTGGGAGCATGGAGAGCACCTACAGGGGCTGCAATGAGAGCGGGCAGGAGCCAGGCATCCTGCAAATCCCTGAGCACGCGGCAGCTGCTGGGGTGTCCTTCAGCAAAACGCAGCGGAGCAGCAGAAAATGGAGAGCTCTGTGCCGGAGGATGGAGCCGAGCGTTGCAGCAGAGCTGCGGCACAAAGCCTGCTCACTGCTATTGTTCCCAACACTGGCAGCCATTGCCACGGGCCCGGACCGCATCTCCCGGCAGCCGCTCGAGGAGGAGATCGCGCCGGGCTCTGCGCATGGGGACGGGAGGGGGAGAGGAGGGGTGATCCCCGCCGGCCTCTCCATTTTCTGTCTCGCCTGTCGGGGAGACGCTTAGATGGCAGAGCCCTGCTCCGCGTCCCTGCGAGGTAGGTGGAGTCTGGCCGTCCTCCGCCCTCCTTCCCTCCATTGTCAGCGCTGCGAGCGCGGCACCTGCTCCTGCCGCCGGCTGCAGGGATGCTCCTACCCTCCACCAAGCACTGGCGAGGCTGCGGCAATCCCTGCGCTGGCGCCCGGCAGCCGCTGCCGGCAGCAGCACGGAGCCCAAGGAAGGAGATGCTGCTTGCGCTCAGCTGCCGCCTCGGGAAGTGAACATGAGTCTGCCAGGCCGCGTCTCCTGCTCCATGCTCAACTGCTTTGTAAGTGCTTTTTATGTTGTTGTTGCTGTGTTTTTTCCACCTCCCTGTCTATTCCAGAGCTCTGTGCTCAGCCACTGCCCCGGATTGGGCCTGTCCTTGAGGCTGGGCCCTGCTGCCCCAGCTTGGCATCCCGCTGCCTCACCGAGGGGAGGCCCTTCTCCTCCCTCCACGTGCCCCCGGAGACACCGTGGGGCACCATCCCGGCGCCGTGCCCCAACCCAAGGGCACAGCAGCCAGCTGAAGGCCCCGGGGCTCCCTGCCTGGTGCTGGGAAATCGCCGTGCAGAGCTGCAGTGCCGGGGGAGCTCCATGCTACCACACAGCAGGGCTGCGAGACTCCTCCTGGGGGTCCTGAGCTCCATCTTTTGTGCCTTATGGGAAAGTGGCTCTGCTCGGAGATCTGCAGGAAGCCCCCACAACAGGGACTTGTGGCCAAATGGCTTCAGGAGCTCTCTGTGCTGTGAGCAGTGAGGGGTGCCAAGTGGCCACCCCAGGAGGGGCTGAGCCTCACACCTTCCCACAGCAGGGAGGGACTCAAGGATGCCAGGGCTGTTCTGTCCCAGTTCCCGCTGCTCGCCAGGTTTTCACTGTGAGCTGCCAGGCACTGATATGAGGCTGCTTGGGCCCACCCCACAGCCGGCCTGCACCTGGGGCGGTGCCACTCCCCGTACCCCCCAGCAGCACGTGGGGCCCGGTGGGTGCGTGAGGAGGTGCTG
>JAOWBP010004513.1:3687321-3712718 GCA_028571105.1 Tragopan temminckii | reverse complement strand
AGATCTGCAGGAAGCCCCCACAACAGGGACTTGTGGCCAAATGGCTTCAGGAGCTCACTGTGCTGTGAGCAGTGAGGGGTGCCAAGTGGCCGCCCCAGGAGGGGCTGAGCCTCACACCTTCCCACAGCAGGGAGGGACTCAAGGACGCTGGGGCTGTTCTGTCCCAGTTCCCGCTGCTCGTCAGGTTTTCACTGTGAGCTGCCAGGCACTGATATGAGGCTGCTTGGGCCCACCCCACAGCCTGGCCTGCACCTGGGGCGGTGCCACTCCCCGTGCCCCCCCAGCAGCACGTGGGGCCCGGTGGGTGCGTGAGGAGGTGCTGTCACCGTGCTGGGATGGATGCTGGGTTTCACGGCTGCTCAGGTAGCTGGCCATGACCCCCACCATGCCGCACATCTCCCTGCCTGCGTCCCAGGAAGGGCTCTGCTATGGGGCCGTGGGCCTTTGGAACAGGAGGGATTCCCAGGTCGGGTGTTCAGCACTGGACGTGGCCCACAGATGCTTTCTTTTTAATCTCTGATGAGAACATATGGGGATTCGGCATCCTTTTAAATATAACTGAAGCAAAAAGGTTGGGTTCTCATTTCCTCAGGTTGAAATCTGGAGGTTCTAGCCCAGGCTGCTCAGCCAGAAAGGTATTTTGTTTTAAATTCTCTATGATACATAATGCTTGCAGGACAGAGTGCTTTCTAATAACAGCTGGAGCTTGTAGGGGAGAGTGGGGAGCAGGAGGCATTCTGAAGGAGTGCTCCTCCACCCAAGTCCTTTAACACATGGAATGGACGCATCCTCAGCCTCTGTCCTCTGCTGATGTCTGGGTGCTGCTCACTTGCATGAGGTGGTCAGGCAGAAACCAGGCTGAGGGCCAGTGTAAGATAGGACTGGGATTTCCTGAGTGATTGCATGTTGACAGGTCCCCCATTGAGACACTCCTCACTGCCCCAAGAGAGGTGTCTAGGCTCTGTGTGTGCCCTCAGGACACCTCTCCAGGCCATGTTGGGCTTCCCAGGTTCAGTCCTTTGCAGGAAGAATGCCCTGCTTTGCTGCTGGCACTGCTCAGGTCAGGCTTGTTGTGATGTGGGTATACCTGCATTGCTGTAGGATTGTTTCACACTTCCATATTCTTCTCAAAAAAAATCAGGGTCTGCACAATTATCTCAGGGCTAAGAGTGAGAATAAAAACTGCCCAAAGAAAACAGTCCTTGGTAACAGCAGGAGGAGGTCAGAGCTGGGCTGTGGGTGGAACGCTGTGTGTATGCGTTGCTGTGTTCCATAATGAAGCTCACAGGGTCACCTCTGCCATGATAAGTCACTGTCACATCCCTCCGAGGTGCATCATCGAGGTCATCTGCTCAGCTTTCCACGAACCGTGGGGCTTGAAGAGACACGACTGGGAGACCTGTTTCAGATTGCGGTTGTGCTGTGGGTGTTGTGCCATAGCTGGGGTCAGGGAGCTGTGTGCAGAGGCAGAACATCCATTTCCATCCACAGGTCGGGGGATCCCCAACACTCTGTGATGCCAGGAGCATCCTGCAGCCCTGATTTTTTTCATAGCATCAGTAGCTGGGGCCCTTCTCTCAACGCGTGTTTTCTTTGCAATGCAGGGTGAGGAAGGCCCCCCCAGTTTGGAGTACATCCAGGCCAAGGACTTGTTCCCCCCAAAGGAGCTCATAAAGGAGGAAGAGTCATTGCAGGTAAGGAAGTAAGAAGACAGAAGCCGTCCACTTTGGAATGCAGCAGGCTGAGCTCTGTGATGTGAAACCTGAGAGCACTTCTCCAGGCCAGGACGGGCTCTGGAGCCGCAGGTTCAGCAGTGCTGTACATCAGCTCATGCTGGCAAGCCCTTCTATGTGCATGGAGGCTGGGAACAGCTGCCCAGTGCTCGCTGCCCTCCTTCCCAGCCCTGCCATGACTCTGCGGTGCAACAGCATCACATCTGCCTCTGGGAAATACAGCTGGAGTATGATGCAATGCTGCCAGGCTGGGTGTTCCCCATCCTCCACCTGTGCTGGCAGTGAGGGGCAGTGGTGCTGCGGTGCTGTGCAGCAGGAGGCCCTCTGTGGGACAGGTAGCATGTCAGAGCTGGGCTGTGCCATGGGAGGCAATAGCGTGCCATACTGCAACAGCTGATCTGGCTCTCGCATACGTTGCTCCTGGCATTTTCCTGCTGCTGAGCTGCTGGAAAGAGGAGTCTCTATATTGTGCCAGCCTCATGCTGCAGGAGACCCTTGAAAGAGACCCAGCTACTATTGCTGCTGTGCAGCAGGGGCAGCAGAGCCAAACGTCCTGGTTTTCCTCACTCCTTTAGCATAGTCTACTGCCACCTCATCCCAGCACTAGTCATCCTCCTGTGGCCAGAGCCAGGCCCACTGCGTGTCTTCTTCCCACTGCTGCAGCAGTCGAGTTTGCTCAGTGACCAGCATTGTCTGGTAACCAGTGCTGGGAAGGAGGACTGAGATGTGGCAGCTGCAGGCTTGGCTGGGCAAGAGCACACGGGCTGAGGATGCTGTGGGGCTGCAGCCCTCGGATGATGAAGTCCTGGGGTGGCTGCGACACAGGCGAGCTAAAAGCGGCATAGGAAAGTGTGCATAACAGACTGCCAAAATGAAGCAAGTATGTTTTCTTACTGTCAAATAATTAATATTTTAAAGGCTTTTCAGACAGGTGCCAACCTCAGGTTGTTATTTTTGTACCAGTAACTTAAGAAGGAAGGACTCCTTGGTACAACAGCCACTCGCACAGCGCATCACGCCTGAAAGCCAGGAAATTCAGTTTTTAGGCAGTGCATATCCAAACCATAGAAACAGCTCAGAAATAAAGGCTGCGTGGTCTGACTTGTACTAATTACAGTATAATGAATTGTTTAATCAGATGCCCTGCCTGAAAAGCAAAGGGCTCTGGTTGAAGTGATGAACAGTTGTGACATTTCTGCACAACTGGTTACCAACACCACCTGGTGTGGGTGGCATTCAGGGAACAAGGAGCCTACTTAGCTAGAGAAAAAGGGGCCTGACAAATGTTAGGGTGGGCTATCTTTTTTTTTTCTTTTCCACACATACACAAAAAGAATGTAAAACTTGGCCATCTACCAGCATTCCTTGTTTTAAAATTAGCTATGGCGTGTTCTGGGCTGATAGGGAAAACCAGACAGATGTTTGATTTATCTGCTATCTGGATTAAAAACAAAAATCTAACGTAGGTTACTTCATTGTACAACCAAGCCCTGCATAGAGATTCCTTCACAGCCTGATTAGCAGAAGGTGGGCCAGCCTTTGCCATTTACCTGCACTGATACCCAGCAGCCTCGTGGTGCTGCCACCCCTCTCTCTGGGGCTGTACACCACAGAGGCAGTGGGAGGAGCGGTGGCACTTGGCACTTCACGGTGCTCAGGGTCCCCAGCGTGCCTTGAACTTGTCATGTCTCCCTTGCAGGTCCCGTTCACTGTGTTGCAGGGTGAGGGAGTGGAGTATCTTGGCCATGCAAACGATGCTGTGATCGCCATCTCCAACTACCGGCTTCATATCAAATTTAAGGATTCTGTGATCAACGTAAGTCTGGATCTTCCCATTCTTTCTTCCTAAACTGTTACCTCTTGCAATGTTCTGGGGGGGGAGTAAGGGAGACATAAGCAATTTCTCTGGTTTGCAGCATGGGAACTGGGCCTCTAAGTTGCCAAGCCTGATGTTGTCTCTTGTTACTGTTGGCCGTGCAGTTGTTGGAGTGCTCCTCCAGGTGGGGTGCTCCTATGGATGATAATTAGGTCTTTCCTTCGTTCTTCTTTTTAAAATCAAGCATTAAGCTCAGGGTTTTTAAGAGTGGTAGAATACCGTTACTCAGCATGAGAGAGTCAGCTGGTGGGAGCCTGAGGCTTTCTCTCACTGTCTTCACTTGGGATCTTTTATTGGAGCCTTTGTTTGGCTCAGTTGTCTGTGCTCGTTTGGTTGTGGTTTGGTCTGTAACTGGCCCGTGGTGGGAGACTGCCCAGGGACAGACTGGAAATCTGGTGATTCTGGGAAGAGGCTCTGTGCTGCATCATGAAGCTTCATAAACCTTGGAGTGGGTTTGTAGTTTGGGCTGGGAAATGGTGTTAGCTGATAGAGCCACATCTGGGCACCACGGGCCTGTGGGCAGGGCTGCTGTGTCTGCTGCTGCGGTGTGCTGCCATGCCCTCCTTCTGTCCCTTGCAGGTGCCTTTGAGGATGATGGAAAGTGTGGAGTGCCGGGATATGTTCCAGCTTCACATCGTCTGCAAGGACTCCAAAGTGATCAGGTATCCCTTGCTGTAGATGCCACTGCAGTTGCCACAATCTGCTCTGACACCTGCCTTTGCATTGTCATTGGAATGAAGCTGTTTCTAAAGGTTGCTCTGTTTTTTGTAAGAATTGATGCTTTATTCCTTTTTCTGGTTAAACAGAGCTCCCTGTCTGTGTCCCAGCTGGATGTATGTATTCACTGAGTATGATTTGCATTTGCAGGTGCCATTTTTCCACCTTTAAGCAGTGCCAGGAGTGGCTGAAGAGACTAAATCGAGCCATTGCCCGCCCTGCCAAGCCTGAGGACCTCTTTGCATTTGCCTACCATGCATGGTGCTTAGGAGTCTGTGTTGATGAGGAAGATCAGCATGCACATCTGTGCCGTCCAGGTAAAATCCTGGCCTGTCCCCTTCCTGTTTATCTGTCCAGAAGTACAGTGATGCAATTGTTCATAAAGTGGTTTCTCACCATGTCTTAGATTGTGCTGTAGCCATAGCCCAAGGCCATCTTGCTCAGGAGCATCCCACACCTGGCCCAGTCATCCAGCTGATGTCCAGATGCAGCTGGATAACAAGCACAGTAAAAGGAATGATAACAATATGCAAAATATGGAGCATTCTGAGGCAGCAGCACTTAAATCCCCTTTCCTTTTCTCCTTGTGAATGAAGGAAACGTCCCATACTTCAACACTTTCATCACGATAATGAGACAGCTCAAGCAGCAAATGTCATCTGCACTGAGGCAGCATAATTAATATCAGCACATCTCCATCTCTTCTCCAACACTTAGAAATGCCATGGCATTCCCAGGATTGGGTCTGCAGAGGTGTCTGGCTCATTCTTGCACAGGCTCAAATGAAATATTTGAATCTATATAGAAAGAAACAGAGCTGTGATGGTGCCCTCGTGTGGATTGCGAGTTTGCCCTCTCCTGGAACACAAAGTTCATCTGCAGTTGCTTTCTTTTTGTAAAGCTTCAACGTGAATAAGAGGAAATTAAGTAGTGTGATGATCGTGGCTTTACATTTAGAAATTTATTGGAATTAGAGGAGAGAAGCAGTAACCTGAGTGAGATGTGCAAACACAGGTATGTATGGAGAGATGGTGGATAAATAGTGCAGCTGAAAGGTACTAAAAAGAAGTTGATAGAGGAAAAAAAATAAGCTGTGTTTCTGCTCTGCTCCAAACACCAGAAATTAGCAGATATGTCATGTATTTCCTGTAGAGAAAATATTCTCTAGCATAAAGACATTTACCTGCAGAAATTGTTGCTGCTGGATATCAGTGAGGCAAAGAACACTTCAGTATTTGTTTATTAAGGAGATTTGACACTCAAGCAGCAAGGACATCCAGTGTTTGTAAGATGAGACAAAAACATGAGGGGAAATTATGAATCAGGCTTTGAGAGCTGTCTGGAAAAACTGCCCCTGGGTTGAGATGCTGAGTACTCCTCTGCAATGGGCTTCCCAGTATCTACTTTGGAAGGGAAAAGTGAATGAAATGAACGCTGCCATTCCAAAACACACGTTAGCAGAGGAGGGCTTTTTCTGTGCTGCTCTGTGCACTGGGGCTGGGGGTGATCTGACTTGACAAAACAAGCAGCGGAACCCCTGCGAGGGACCAGGCTTTGTTGTAACTAAAACAAGAACCCTGCCATCCTGTGCTTTCTCTCCAGCCTCCAATAGTTGCTATGGAGCTGCCACTAATATTAAAGTTTCATCAGTAAATACTCTGTGCTCTGCTATTCCAGGTGACCACGTAAGATACCGATTTGAGATGGAGCTGGTGAGGATGGGCTTTGACTTGCAGAACGTCTGGCGAGTCTCTGACATCAACAACAATTACAAGTGAGTGTTGCACCACCAGGCCCTCCCCGTTCTCCTCTTTCCTTTCTTTATTCCCATCACAGTTCCCCCCGCAGAGCTGTGGATGAGTCAGGCTCCAGCTAATCCTCCTTCTGGGTCGTGCTAGCCCTCAGGCAGATCAGCATATGAGCGAGTTCTCCTTTCTTTCCTCCTTTCATGTCACGGAATTGAAGCAGAGTATACCCCAAACATGAGAGCTAGCAGCAGTTGTAGATGCTGACCCAGGCAATTTATAATGTGGCCATAACTCCTCCGTGAAGACAGTTGGGAGTCCGGGAGAAATCATCCATCGTAGGGTTGCCTTTGTGATCAGTCACTCTAAAATGCTCATATTGAAAATTTAAAAGCTTTCATAAAGTCGGGCAGCTGTTCTCTTGTGTCAGGAAAGTGGGGATGAGGCACTGGAGGGCTGCCGTGGAGCTGAGGGGTCTGGGAATCAGCGGGGCTTCTTTAGTTTGCTGTAGGAGGGGCTGAAGGGTGATCTGCTTGCAATCTGCAGGGCTGGAAGGGCAGTTACAAAGCGGGTGGAGCGAAGCTCTTCTGACAGTGGCAGGTGATAAAACAAGGGAGCAGTGGTCACAAGTTGCAGCTTGGGAGTTCAGATTGGACACGGGGGGAAATTCCTTCTTCAGAGTGGTGCTGTGCTGGGCCAGGTCCATGTGGAAGTGAGGACTTTCCATCATGGGAGCATTTCAGGTCCCAGCCTACCTGGTGTTGCAGGTGGTCCCATTGTGGGCAGGAGGATGGAGCAGGGATCTCCAGAGCCCCTTCAGCTGAGCACAGCAGCCCCTTTAGCCTGTCCTGTGCTCCTGGAGGAGCTCATGGAGAAGTGCTTCCGCATTCTTTGCAGCAGGTGGCATTAAGCCAACAGGTTTTTATTAAGCGTTGAGTCACATTTCTGCATTCCCTATAATCCCTGTCTTGAAATGACTGGGATCCCTCAGTCCTTTCTCTATTTCTCAGGCAGTAAAAGCATCCTCGTCACCTTCGTATCTCCAGTTTCTTGTGGAGACCATGAGATGCTTCAGGTATGCTGGCTTGGGGAAATCCCCGAGGAGTTCTGAGTCTGCTGCCTCCTCTCGTGTGTTTTCTCAGGATTCAAGGCATGAAGCACTACATTTGGGATTTGATTTAGAGTATCTTCTTAGCAGTATCACATCATTGCTTTTGGTCTGTTATGTGACATTGTTGGCAGTATTGACACGGTTTATCTAAGAACTTCAAATAGGAATTCTTTTCCCGACCTGCTCAGTGGCAGAGCGCACAGCTCCGTGCTGCAGGTACATCTGTCTCTTTGAAAGCAGCTACGCTGCCCCTCAGTGCAGTATTCTGGGATGTGGTTCCCTCTGATTGCCTCAGTGCCTCTAAGTGAGATTACCCACCTGTGCTTTGCTTCCTGGGAGCTTTGACCCCAGATGTTAGCCAGCTTCTCTGAAGACAGATGTTTTAATTTTGTCCAAACCATGGAGGAAAGAACTTGAAACAAACCTCGGCAAGCTGGCCGTGCTTTCATTGGGTTTGCAGAGCTCCTGCCTGGAGATGCTGGCAGGTCTCAGCTTCCCTTCTCAGCAGACATCCTGAGATCTTCAAGGTGGTGTAACTGGCTTGTGCAACTCTGAAACCAGTTCTCTCTTGCCGCTCCAGGGAGTGTGTCTTTAAATCCTGCCGTGGCTTTTGATCATTACCACCTGCCTCTATTCACAGGAATCGGGTTACTTTTTAACTGTTTATAGTCCTTTTATCTTTTATTTCCCAGCATTGGCAAAACAGTGTTGTTAGAGACAGGATACTCCAAGGTAATGACTTTGTTCGTTGTCTTTCAAGTCTGCTCTGAGATGTCCTTATCTGGTAACTATTATCTTCTTCCTGGCGACAGCCATCATAAAAATAGAGCAATACAGGCATATAATAGCCACTCCTTCAGTCTTGATATAAGTATACTCTTTCAGCATACCATCATAATAAAATTATTACATAATCCCTCCGTGGCTTTTACATCCTCAGTCATCCCGCGAGTGTGCAGTCTGAGAGCCCCCAGCAGTGCAGCCCTGCTGCCAGAGCTAAAGTTGTTTTCCTGTTGCTCACAATGCTGAGGTTTGGTGCACATAGAGTTCTTTCACAAGTAACAAAAAATCCCCACTTTTCTTTCACTGTTGATGCTTATTTCCAGCTTTGATCTTTTTACGGTCGTGGTTGTATTTATTTTTTGGCTTTATGAGGAAAAGCTGCCTGGAGTGCCACGTTACTGTTCAAGACAGCTGATGTTTCCCACTAATTTCTGTGTCTGCTCTTAATTCATAGTTAGTCTTATTCAAGGCCAGGCTGGATGTGGCTCTGGGCAGCCTGGTCTGGTGGTTGGTGACCCTGCACACAGCAGGGGGTTGGAACTAGAAGGTCATTGTGGTCCTTTTCAACCCAGGCCATTCTATGACTCTATGATTTTATAATTCTATTTTGTTACAGTTCTCTATGAATTGTAATACTTTCCTCCATGCTTATGGGAAAGGTGGTACTCCTTGTTCTTGCTTGTATTTGCTGTATGAATATGTGGACAATAGGTCTAGAGAGACTGCTAGGGATAAAACCCACGTTTTTACATTCTGTGAAGGAGGATCTCTGTCACTGGACTGGTTGTTGCCTTTGTGGCAAGAAGATGCTTCATCTGTGCTCATCTGTAGGTGTGGCTTGCGCTGATATACGTGTTTCTGTTGTTACACACCTTTTCCTGGGGTCAGACCTTAATTTCAGTGCTGTTCTAGGTCAGCGTGGTCCCATACGCACAACACAGGCTCCCTCCCAAATGAAAAAGGACCATTTAAGGTCTGTAACCATTTCTTATTTTTTCAAGAGTTATTCAACACTTGAGGTGAGCTTCCTTCAAGCCTTTGGTGAGCAACCTGTAAAAAGAAGCTCTGAAAATCCAAATCTGGGCAGCCGCATGCGCTGTCTGCTTTGTGGATACATGATGTGCCACCTCCCTCCACAAAAGCCGTGTTGACTCTTCCCAAGTGTGCCGTATTTACCCTTGCAGTGGCTGTGACAGTCAGTGGCTTTGTGCAGCAGTCAGGTTTAAGTGGTTTCCCACGTTCGCCCCAGAGAGCTTTTTACAAAATCGATGCCGTGTTTGCCACCTTTCATTGCTCTGGCACCTGAGCCAATGTAAGCAATAGCTTACACATCTCAGTTAATCATTCACCTGGTGCACATTTGGGTTGCTGTAGCAATGTTGGGAGAGCATTATCTGGTCCTGCTGATTAGTTGCTCCTCATTCCTTGCAGATAGTTCCCCCGTGTTAATCTCTCGGTGTGCCTTTGTCACCTGTAAAACAGGGATCGGTCTGGCAGCCTCTCCGTGTGCTCACAGCAGTGCAGATAGTTTTGATTTTCTGCTGTGACCATGCTTATCTACCAGACCTTCAGGTACAGTAGCAGGCTGACACCTCCAAGGTGGTGGAAAAAAGTCTTCATAGTTTTAATTTCTTCACGGGGCATTTCTTAAAACCGGCCTGACCTGCCTGATTTTCACTGGTTTTTAATTGATGTTCCTGTTTGGCTCTTCTCAAGTTTGTGCTCTTTGGAATCATTTCCCCAGGTTGCCCAGAGGTTGTGGGTGCCCCCCCCAGGAGCACTCAAGGCCAGGCTGGTTGGGCTGTGAGCAACCTGGTCTGATGGGAGTCCCTGCCTATAGCAGGGGGTTGGAATGAGATGATCTTAAAGGTCCCTTCCAACCCAAATAATTCCATGATTCTATTTGTAGGAGGTTGTTTTACTTCTGAAACCCAGCTTTCATTCACCGAGATACTTCCTTTTGATCCTCTGTGATTGCTGACTGTTTGAAGCCCTTCCTGCATTGCATACTGATGCTGGTAGCTCTTGGCCTCACGTTTTTACCTTCACATTGTCTAGGAACAGACCACACTTTGTTTCCTAGCTCAATTATTCTGGTCTTCCTACAAAGCTTCTACTCTGAAATCTAGGGTACCACTGATAATCTATCTTATACCAACTTGCTCTTAAGCCAGCACACTCCTTTATTCTGGCTTTTTGGTTTTTTTTAGCCATGGGGTTCTGGCCTTAGCAGCACAGGTCTGTTTGTCATCATCTCATTGCCTGGTTTTGTGCTCTCTCCTTAATTTTGACTGAACTTCTCAAGGCTGTCCTATGTCCTAGCTGGAATTGTATTGACTTATTTGTTATGGTTTTTTAAGAGTGCAGAGTCTCAGTGCCTTAAAAGATGTTCTCCTGTACTGAAACTCTCCTGAATGTACTCTCCCCAGTTTTTAAGACATCTCCCATAATGTTTCATCTGAAGTACCAAGAAACTGATTCTGCTTTGATGTAGATGAATGCTCTTCATTTATAGATTGCAGCTACTCAAAGTTCCCAATAAGCACTAACCTTGCTGAACACACCGTTGTTCTCTGTCACACTTCTATGTGATTAATTTCCTGACCAGTTCCACACATGGAATACGAAACACTTCAGCGTTCTACCACACACAACCTGGCCTGGCCTTCAGCCTGTTACCAGACAGCTTCAGTCTTGTTTCCTGGCTTTCCCTTCCATGCCCTATTATTATCCCACACATCCACCTTGCCTTCTGCCCAGGGCTTTCTAAGCAGCTGTCTGTACCCCATGTGGAGTGACATCTCCTTGCAGGGCAGGCAGGTCTGTGCTAGCATCACATCCCAGCAGCACTGAGCACTGTACCGATGCCCATTACCACCAGGTGGGTTATCCTGTGCTGAGGGGAGCACCAGCCGTGCTCTGCAGTTTACCCACTGGGTCACTTCACCTGCCTCAGCCCTGAAACATTCCTTTTAAGAGATGTGGGTTGGAGCTTAAACCTGAGGCTGCTCTTTGATGTTCTGTGGGCAAGACTTTGTCTGCAGGAGCTGCAGGGCTCAGCGGGTCCAGGATGCAGGCAGTGCTTTGTCTGTGGGTCTGCGACCTGCCCTGCACGCAGCCACACGCTGTGAGCCTCAAGGCACAGCATTTGCTGCGTTAAGCAGGAAGCCCCTGCACTGCTGGATCTTCACTTGTGCTTCGCTTTGCTTGCATTGCTCTCAGCCCTTCTCCCCAGCATGCTGTTTGCCTTTCCCCCTCTTTTCCTTGGGGCCCCTCTTGTCTTGCTGCTAATGCACTTACCATTGGGTTGTTAATGTTTTCTTAGGACTTAAGCATAAGGCGATCATGGGCTAATCGTAATTAATTATTGACTGCGCGTTTCTGTAAGTGCTGTGAGAAAACCAAAACCCCACGTAAGCTCTGGTGTTTAAACCCCAGCTGTATTCCAGAGGCATCCTTGGGAAGTGCTGCGATGCTTTGCACAGGCCCAGAGGTGAGGCCTGATGTGGAGGTTGTCTTCTCCTAGCTCACTCCTGACAGCAGTTTTTGGGTCACTTTACTCATGTTGAAATGGTACTGAAGCAGATAGGAAGAGCCCGTCCTGCATGCAGAGTTTGGGAAAACATGAACTGCTCCTGCACTGTTGCTGTACAATTTCTCTGGTACAGATTTTGGTTGCTGAGTCTCATTTTGCCTTGCTGCTTTATTTTTTTCCAGGCTTTGTTCCAGTTATCCTCAGAAGCTGCTGGTGCCTGTCTGGATCACTGATAAGGAGCTGGAGAATGTGGCTTCGTTTAGGTCGTGGAAGAGGATCCCTGTGGTTGTGTACAGGTAAACACAAAACAAAAAAGTGCTCTCCCCAGGCCCCTGACGGCTGCCCTTTGCGCAGGTCTGCAAGCTTGGTCTGTGCTGGTAAAGCAGGGCACTCTCCCAGAGGGAGTTCTGGTAACTGCTGCTTCTTTCTTGCTTTCAGTTAGATCTGAGGATGGGGGTGACTTTGCTACTGTGGGAGATGCAGCAAGGGCACCATGTCCAATTCAGGTTCACTTTCTCTGAGTGTCAGAGTATTTTGATGAGATGATACGTGCCTAGCTTCTTTGAACAGAAGTCTTGGCCAAAATGAGCCTGCTGCATGGCCCCTATCAGCTAGGTAGTATCATAGAATGGACCTACAAGATCATCTAACCTGACTGTTGTCCTATAACCGTTACTACCCACTAAGCTACTAAACCATATCTCATAGCACCTCATCCAGACAGGTAGGTCTAGCAGGTCCATCCAGGTCCTACCTTTCGGTACCCATCTGCAAATCATTTCTGTTTTGAGTGAGTTGTGAGAGTTTGTAAACACTGAGGTAACAGGGAGGATGAAATGTTTGCTGATGGCTGAACATGGTTGAGTCGATAGCTGATAAATACAGAGAGTGCCTCTTCCCTGGTCAGAGCAGCCTTCCAAAAATCATCTGTATATGAGGATGTATGTGGCTTGGCAGCAAGTAAAGCAGAGCTTTTCAGGGCAGGGGGTGATTTCTCTTTAAACATATCTTCTAGGAGACTGGCATTTTTGAAACAAATGGGAAGTTGGTTGCATAGGTGTGCAGGAAGATACCTCACCCAGCTGGTGTGTGTTGTAATGTATATTGTGGTTTATAGCATTAGATTCGGTGTTAGCAATTATTCAATCCAAATTCAAAAAGCTTTGAAAATACCAGAGCTGCACAACAAAGCAAAGCCCAGGGAAGCAGTAGAGCCAGGAAGTAAAAACAGGGAATTTATGCACACCTTAACTGTACGTCTCCGTGTTACGTGGTTTGTGTTGTATGCTATTGGATGCTGGCAAAATGCAGCGTGTTGTTTCTACAAGACCTAAATTCTGCAGCAGAAGAGTAATGAGTGCTGGTTATCGTATGGAGCTTTGCCCTCTTTGTAACCAAGTCAGCTAAGAAGTTAATTGTGTTTGTGATTACTTTTGCTAAAATTGGTCTGGCACTGGAGACTGTCCCAGTGTGCTTCCCCACCCGAGGGCAAAAGCATGTCTTTTTGCTGCTCTCTTACAATTATTTTGTTCAGCGCTTTATAACATCACTATGAGGATACCCAGTAATTTACAAGCTGAGCTGCAGCCCTCTGCAGCCTGAGATCAGATTACAAGGTGCTGACAGTGATGCTGCAAGATGGGGCAAGGCCTTCGCCATCTCTCTCTCATCTTCATGCACTCTTTAGGCTTTGCTCCCAGAATGGAAGCATTCGGCCAGGAGAGCCTGCGAGGGCCATGGTGTAGTGCCTTGTGCTGTACGGGGGGAAGGGAAGAAATGCACACCTCCCACTCAGCTCCTCATCACCCACAGCTCAGGACAGGTGGGCTCAGCTGCACGCACCCCAGGGACTCAGCCACCACAGGTCTGGTTGAAAGAGCTCAGAGCTTCACAGGGATGCGGCTGAATTCCTGGCTGACAGACAGATCTGTAAAGTGTGACACCAGAGGTATCACGTTATCAATTCCCTTACAAAAAGTAGAATTGAGCTGGTGAGCAAAGCAGGAGCACAGGTCTTCATTGCTGAGTTCTCAGTGGAGATGCACAGTGGAGATGCAGGAGCCTCCAGGCACGGTTCACTTGTAAAGCAGCACAGAGGATGCAATTAATTATTTAGCTGACTACAGAGGCAGACGGGCATGGTGTGCCAGCCGCTCCTCGGCACTGCGCTGTCTGCACAGCCACCTTCAGAAGTCCTTGGCACTGCACTAGCCAAGAGCTGCTCACGGATGCTTCCAGTCACCTTTATCTGTGTCCGTGCTGCAGCAAGCGTCAGGGAAACAGCAAGCAAATGGTGGACGTTTGTGCAGCCCCGTGGCAGAGCACACAGCCTTCTGGTCGTGCTGAGTGGGGCAGGGCTCTCCCCTGTACACCTGGAAACTGGGAGCACTTGCAGGAGTGCATCTCAGATGGGAGCCCATAGGTGTCACTGAGAGGCACTGCTCTGGAAGCCCTCTCTCAGCTGTTCCTCGTGTTTTAAGCCAAGCTGCTCAGAGAGCTCTCAGTTGCAGCTTTCTGGTTGATTGCTGGGAATTAGGTGGCATGTGCTAGGAACATCAGATGTGCCCCAGCTTTGTGCTTTGAATGAATCTGGGAGTGAAAAGTGAACTGGTTCAATGCAGGCACCTCCTGCTCCAGCTTTGGGTTCTGAAGGGGTCTTGAGCCATCAAGACTAAACTGAGGATTATTAAGGAATAATGATGGCCCATAACTGAAAATGCTATGGCACTTTGCACCGTTCCGGTTTCAAGGGTCACTTTCTTCAAGGAAAACCTCAAGTGAGAAAAGAACTGAAATGCTTCATGTGCTTGTGGTGAGCACAGAGTGGAGCTGTGTGTGCGCCCTGGGCTGGGGGAGCTCAGTGCAGGCTCAGGTTAGGCTTTGGTTCTTCCACTGGCACCTGCTGCACTTTTGGCTTACTGATGACTTCATGTTCGTTGATGCTGGCCATGCTTCCTTGTGTTTATTAGCACATCATTATGTCTCGTGAAACTGATTACCTCAGGACCATGCCCTGCCCAGTATTTGTTGCTCTGCTTAGAAGTCTGAGGCACCGAGAATGCTCTGAACACGGTGTGACTCTTCTGCCACGTTGGTAGCACTGCATGAAGCAGTCCACTACTGACTGCAGGTGGCTTCACGCACTGGCACAGCTGAAGTCCTTTTCTACCTTCTGTGTCCCGAATGGAGCCGTCACACCCAGCCAGGCACTGGGAGCAGTCATGGCACAGCACCCGCATGTCCCAAAAACGTGCTCAGGCACTGTCTGGGAAAGTGCTAGTTGGCACAGGCCAGAAGCTGTGGGTGTGCTAACAAACAGGCTTGGGTGATCACGGGCCGGTGCTCCAGTCCACACCTTGGCTCTGTTTCACTTACTAGTATAAACAAAGCCTTTGCTGCTGTCGGTGCTACCCATCCTGCAGTCATCCTGCAGCCAGAAATAGATCTCCTGGGAGTGACGCCGCTCCTCTTCTTGCAAAACAGAACTGCAGCAGAGGATGGCACCAAAAGAAAAGAGCTCCAAAGTGTTTTGGGCTGAATGTGAATGTTATTTTTTTTGAAGTCTTCAGTTTAGAGTCTTCATTAGTACTTTCTACAAGGTATTGTTAGCAAGAAAGAATTCCCTGCAAGTTGCTTCAGGAGAACGTTGTCTCTGAGAAGCAAAACCATTCCTCCAAGCTGCAGAGCTGCTGGTGAGATGCTGTGCATCACTGTTAAAATAGATCCAAAGCCTCATGTGTTCTGAGTGTGCTGCCTTTCAGAGCAAATAATGGGAAGAAGCAACAGCTTCTGCTGTGGGACAGCAGAGCCCCTAACAGAGTGACAGCATGAGAAAGGGAGAGAATGGCAGGGGTGCTGCTCGGTGGCCCACTGGCACTAAAGCAGCCTTTGAGTGTTGGGTTGAGGCTTGTGGTAGTGTGCACTGGGATGTAAACTGTGATATCTTCTACTTGGCCACTAATGCAACTTTTTCAGAGGTGCTGACCTACAAAAGGTATTTGGGTGTTGTTTGTCAGGTACTTATCCGTGTCTCTGTTCTTACTCTGGCTCATCTTCAGAGAGATGTTGCATGAGGGGCAGCAGGGCAGGGAGGGGCAAGTGTTATTGTTAGGAAGAACGGAGATACAGGACCATCCAGTTCCTCATCCCCTCCCTGAGAAGGTCCAGACACCAGGGACAGCATCGCAAGGGAGTGTAACAGGATGGGGATGCAGATGGCCTTTGCAGCAGGCAGTATCTTCCATTTCCTGCCATGTGTAGTCAGGAGAATGTGAGACTGTGCTTTCTGTGGTCACTCAGTGAGCCTACTCACCATGGACTTTGTGTTTTACATTTAATTTATTATCATTAAATTTTATATGCTTTTTTATCACTGGATATCATGAGATCCTCTACAATTTTTTTCCAGTCAGCTATAGACTGTCATGGATAATTCTGTCACATAGTCAGCCATCCCCTTTCCAGGCCATTTAAGATGGATGTTCATGTGAAAAATGCACACTTAGCCCTATTTCGGGGCCCTTCTGTGAGGCCTACAGCCAGGGTAGGGTTCATATTTTAGGGCTTATTAATAAGCACCAGCTCAGGCCTCCACCCAGAAACTAACTAGTCTGATGCTGAGTGAGCTAATCCCTCTAACTTACAAGTGGTAAATGAAATGGTTTAACAGCCAGTACGTCCTGCAAGGAAGAGGTGATAAGGGAAGAACAGAGCACTATCACAGTTAGTAACTATGACTTTCCCAAAGTACAGCCATCATTATTTGAAGTTCTGTCTTAAGAGAACAATGGCTAGAGCAACTGGCAGTTTCCCACCCACTGCAGGGATTCATTTAGGTGGGCCCTGCCATTGGGTTCAGGCATGCAGCTGCCCCCAAGCTGCCGCTGTGCATTTCTGACAGCCACTGCTGCAGCCACCCGCCCCGCTGCCATCTCACCTCGCCAGCTGTTCCAGCTCCATCAGCCACTCCTGTGCTGCTCGCAGTCATCTTGTGTTCCTCATTGCTGCGATCCGAGTGAGGGCCTCCCTACCATTGAATCATAGAATAACAGAAAAGCTTGAGTTGGAAGGGACCTGCAGGCTCATCAAGTTCATCCCTCCTGCTGCAGGCAGAGCTGCCAGCCAATAGATTGAGTTCTAGATCAGGTTGCCCAAGGCCCATCCAACCTGGCCTTGAACACCTCCAGGAACGGGGCATCCTCAGCCTCCCTGGGCAACCACTGTCACTGCTGTTGTTGTGAATAACTGCTGTTTGAAGTGTCTTGCCCCGTCTCACTGCTTGGTGCAGGGCTAGATGCAGTGGGTGAAGCAGTGAGCAGAGCTGCCCAGGCACCGGCTGGCTGGAGGTGGGTGGGGAGGTGTGCTGGGGTGTCCCTCACCCCCACAGGGCTTCCTTTGCAGACACGTGCGTAACGGGGCAGTGATTGCACGCTGCAGCCAGCCCGAAATCAGCTGGTGGGGCTGGCGGAATGCTGACGACGAGTATCTTGTGACATCGATTGCCAAAGCCTGTGCCTTGAACCCTGGAGCGAAGGCACCCGGCGGTGTGCCGCACAACGGGAGCAGCGACGGCAGCGAGGCCTGCGAGGCTGACTTTGGTGAGACAACACACTTCCTTCTGCTGTCTCCTAAACGTGCACATTATACAGCGCTCCCTACACCTAAATGTTGTTGCTGCTAACAGGGCTGTTATAATGCAAGATTTAAACCCGGTATCCAGGTTTATAATCTGGGCCGTGCATGTGGGGTGGGTACACAGCCAGTGCTGTGGGAGGGAGGGAAGGAGGTGCCAGCACTCAGCCTGTGCTCTCTCTGCAGACTCGTCCCTGACCGCGTGTTCGGGTGTGGAGAACGTGGGCACTCCTCAGAAGCTGCTGATCCTTGATGCCAGGTCCTACACGGCAGCCGTGGCCAACAGGGCAAAGGGAGGAGGCTGTGAATGCGAAGGTACGTGGGGCTGAGCACATCCCAAAGCACTTCTTGAACCTGCTGAGTCTAGTGGAGCAGTTATTGTCAGGTCGGCGTTCCGGTGCTCAGTCTCTGGGAGCACATTGCCCTTCTCAGTTGTGCAGAGTCCGTTACTCCACAGAAACAGCTGCTGGCCCACGAGGCTTTCTAGAGAAACTGCCTACATGTCGCTGGAATTGAGCAGTGCTGCTATGGGGGAACAACTAAACTGTTTGTGGAGGCAATCGCTGCAGTGGCAGCAGCAGTTCCTGAATGTTTCTGTCTCTCTTGTTGTTCAGAGTATTACCCAAACTGTGAAGTCGTGTTCATGGGCATGGCCAACATCCACTCCATCCGGAACAGTTTCCAGTATCTGCGAGCTGTCTGCAGTCAAGTGCCAGACCCCAGCAAGTAAGTCACCTTGCTCTAGCTATGGGAGAAGTGCTCACGGTGCTTAAACATGGCCCATTTTGATCCCTGATAAGATGGAACGGATTGCATCACGGATTTAAGTATCTGTTGTCTATATGTATCCTATGTTTCAGAAACATCAGGGAAAAATTGCAATTAGATGTCGTTTTGTATTTATTCCCAAGTTGGTTAACTCTTCTTTTTGACATAAAGAATCTTATTTTCATTGAGAAGACAAAAGCAACTTGGGTTAATGTGTTGTTTTGCCACTGGAGGACTAAGCCACCATCTTCCTGCTTTTTTGCACACCTTCTAGCTGGCTTTCAGCCCTGGAGAGCACCAAGTGGCTGCAGCACCTTTCTGTCATGCTGAAGGCAGCAGTGCTGGTCTCCAGTGCAGTTGACAGAGAAGGACGTCCAGTGCTGGTTCATTGCTCTGACGGCTGGGACAGGACCCCGCAGATCGTAGCACTGGCAAAGATTCTTCTGGACCCCTACTACAGGACCATGGAGGTAAGCACTGTGCTACTCTGCTGTTTCATGTTGTCAAATGGCCGTTCTTGTCTTTGAGTCTCAACAGAAAGGAGCAAAACTCCATGTGGCAATTAGCTTACTGGCATTTCAGAGCTGTTATTATGGGCATTGAATTTTCTGTATGTTCTTCCTGCCTCTTTTTCGCTCTTTGGTAAAGTGTGTTGGTAAATAAGCTGTTGTGTTCAAGGTGCAGCTGCTTCCCTGCTCCTCCTTGTGATTATTTTATTTATTTATGTTCATTCTCAAGGCTGTTTGTCATGTAGAAATAACAGACGTTGCTCTGTGTTTGAAAGCCTCTGGCCCTCAGGTAGCTTTGCCCCCAGACCGAGCACTAACAGAGTTTCCTTGCCAGAGCTACATTAGTCCTGAGATCACTTGCCTCTGCTGGCTGATGGGGCTTGCCTTGTCTCACTTGGTGCCTACAGCAAAGTTTTCTCTTTTATTTGCAGGGTTTCCAGGTGCTTGTTGAATCAGATTGGCTGGATTTTGGTCACAAATTTGGTGATCGCTGTGGTCACCAGGAGAAGGTGGAAGATCAGAACGAGCAGTGCCCAGTTTTCCTGCAGTGGCTGGATGCTGTTCATCAGCTTCTGAAGCAATTTCCTTGCCTCTTTGAATTTAATGAAGCCTTTTTGGTAAGAAATACACATGCAAACACTTCTTTATTCCTTACCAACTGTGAGCAGAGGCAGAGAGGAGGCCATGATATTTTATGGTGTTATAGTTGAAGGAACAACAAAAATTGAATTCTTTAAAAATTGGGAAGTGTCTGAGTACTGTTTGGGCTCTCTGCTGGCATTCCTGACATACCTGTGCGGGTTCAGCCCTGCCCTTTAGTTGAGGCATTCTGACCTGGTTCTGTATGTGCAATGCTGCTGACAGCTTCTCTTTAACTGCTTACATTTCTTCCTTCTCCCAGTGGGGACTGCAGGCTTGGCAGACCAAGCAGACTGGGCAGTGATGAAAGTTTTATGTTCTGCAGTTTCTTTGGATTACTTCTTCTCCAGGTCCTTTTCTAGCCCAGTGAATTCACATACCATCAGTAGCTCTGCTTTAATCAAAAGCTTCCATCAGCAGCACTGTTTCAACCAAAAGCCTGGTTAAAAAATATGGGGAAATGATAGCTATTAATCTCTGTCTTATCATGTAATACAGCTTAAGGTCATAGACATGGTATCAGTTGACTGGTGATTTCACTTTAATGAAAGTGCCTTCTGTTATCCCCTCTTTGTCCTGCCCTGTGTGACAGAGAGGAGAGCACTAAGGTCACCAGCTGGATGAGAAGTGCTTGAATCTTCCCAGAGAGGTGGAAGATGTTGCCCTTGGAGACAGGCAACACCGCTTCCCAATAACCATGACAACTGTTCTCCCTTTGATGCTGCAGGTGAAGCTGGTGCAGCACACGTATTCCTGTCTCTATGGGACCTTCCTTGGGAACAGCCCATGTGAGCGAGAGATGCACAATATCTACAAGCGTACCTGCTCCGTGTGGTCCCTCCTGCGGGCTGGAAATAAGAACTTCCACAATCTTCTCTACATGCCAGGGTCTGAGCAGGTGAGTATTGCTCCTGGCCTCGCTTTCTGGGCTGCCCACTTGCCACGCACCAGGAACAGTATGAGGAGAGGCTGAAAAGTTTCCTGCTGCGTTCATCTCTAAGCACAGCGGTTGTTGCAGGTGCTGCATCCTGTGTGCCACGTGCGAGCGCTGCACGTCTGGACAGCGGTGTATCTCCCAGCTTCCTCCCCGCACCCTTTGGGACAGGATGACATGGACATTTACATGCCCCCTGGATCTCAGAGTCAGGAGTTCAGTGGCAGATGTTTGGACAGGTAAGAGCCTAGAGCTCTGTCCCGGGTTACCTCTTAGCCGCAGTCATCTTTCCCTTCTTACAGTTCCTCTGTTTTACCTCTTGCGCTCACTATCTTTGTTGTGGGAGCAAGAGCTGTGTTGTCCATCCACTTGAAGGAGAACATGTACAGCTCACTGCTGCACTAAAAAGGCAGACTTGCAGATGCCAGGCTGTGGTGTTCTGCATTTCAGCTCATGCTGCTGCACCCCTCCTCTCTTCCACCCCATCATCTCCAATTAGGAACTTTTCCATTATCATAGCTATAACTGAAATGGGGGGAGTTTCAAAGAGTTTTGTTTTGAGATTTGCTTTCCTTTGGGGTTCCAGATTACCAAAGACAAGATCTATGGACGACCTGCTTTCAGCCTGTGACTCCAGCAGCCCGCTGACACGCACATCCAGTGATCCAAACCTGAATAACCACTGTCAGGAGGTGCGTGTGGGCCTGGAAGCCAGGCACGCTGCCACTGAGGAAGCCGAGCTGCATGTGGGAGAAGGCAGCTTGGTGGCTGCTGCTGAGACACAGCAAGTGGAGGAGCAGCAGGAAAATGCCCCCCTGCAAGCCAGCAGTGCTTTCAACAGCAGCACTGAGCATGAAGAGCAAAGCAAGAAGCTCAGCAGCTGGGCATCTGTGCCAGCAAACGATGTGTCTGTGGAGACAGAAAAGGGAAGTGGAACGTACACGGAGGAACTGGATGGTACATGCCCAGCTCCAAATCCTTCCAAACAGGAAAATGTTGACAGGGTTTCCACCAGTTCTGGAAAGCAATTAGAATCCTGTTCCCAGGAACCTTTGAAGGCTACTGACTTGGCACCCAGCGGAGAAGGCTGCCCCAAGAAAAACACCACCTGCCAAGACATTCCCAGCCAGGAGCCACTGGCACCCAGCGCTCCTTGTCAGGAGCCGGGCATCCCCTGCCCAGATGAAGACAACAGCAAAGGTTATGCTGGAAGGAAGGGGCTCTGTGAGGATCCCTGCCGGATGGGGAGAGTCCCACTAGAGCAATGGCGCAAGGCCATTTCCCAGAGCCAAAGCAGCGAGTTCTCCTTTTTGGGGTCCAACTGGGACAGTTTTCAAGGAATGGTGACATCGCTCCCCAGTGGGGAGCCCACGCCCAGACAGCTCCTCTCCTACGGTTGTTGTAGCAAGAGGTTGAGCAGCAAACAGCTACGGGCACCGGGCCTGTGTTTCAGTGGCCAATGGTCTGCCAGGGAAGGTGCAAAAGGCTCAGTCTGCTCTGGCCACGTCGGCACGCATTTTGCAGGCTCTGCAGGGAAGCCCAGCCATTCGTGGCTACCCTGCCACCTGAAGCAAGTGTCTGGTCCCAAGCACATGCCACCAAAATGTCCTTCTCCCGTGCCTCCTCTTTACCTGGATGATGACGGGCTCCCTTTCCCCACGGATGTGATTCAGCACAGGCTGCGGCAGATCGAGGCCAGCTACAAGCAGGAGGTGGAGCAGCTCCGCAGGCAGGTGCGGGAGCTGCAGCTGCGGTTGGACATCCGCCACTTCTGCGCCCCGCCGGCTGAACCACCCATGGACTACGAGGACGATTTCGTAAGTAACTGCCTCTAACAGCTTCAGCTGTGCTCGTCTCTGCCAGCAGCAGTCCCTGCACACCCCCTCACACTGCCTGCTCCAAACTACGTTCACGTTCCTATAACTTCAGAGCAGACGGTTAAGACCATTACTGCGTTTCTTCAGCCCCGTTCCCTCATCCACAAGCCGTGGCCGCGTGCCTCCTGGAGGTACTTCTGCTTCCAGGAGGCCAAGCAATGGCTCCTATGTGGTTGTGAATGCTTCAGTGCTTTGCCCCTTGTACAGGGAAATGCAGAGCCACCTATGTGCCCCTCGCAAGCACTCTGTGGCTGGAGACGGAGTGCCCTTGGACAGGATTTGTGACTCTCTTTTTTCAGACATGTCTGAAGGAATCAGATGGCAGCGACACTGAGGACTTCTGCTCTGATCACAGTGAAGATTGTTTGTCAGAAGCAAGCTGGGAGCCTGTTGACAAGAAGGAGACCGAGGTATGTGTGTTGTAACAGCAAATGCTGTAAATGCAGCAGGAAAGGATGTTTCCTTTCTGGCAGCTGATTTCCATGGTTACAGCAATGATGAATAGACTGGAAGCAGGGCTGAGAGAAGCCACCCTTGTCCTTTAAGGCAAGAGAGTGTCTACATCCTCATCTGCTGCATCCCACAGAAAGGAACCTGTGGGATGGGCTGTCTCAGGGCTGGCCTGTTCTGGTCCAGAGCAACATCTCAGCCTGCATTTGGGTCCTGAGACCTGGTCAGTGTGGTGTTAGACTTGGAGCTGATGAGGACTGCTGTTTGCCCTAGGTCACACGGTGGGTTCCAGACCACATGGCCTCGCATTGTTTTAACTGCGATTGTGAATTCTGGCTGGCGAAACGGAGGCATCACTGCAGGTAAACAATATTTTTGCTGCAGTTCCACTCTTCTTCTCTACTTGTCTCTTAAGCGTCCCAGAATGCCTGTCTGCAATGTTTGTCCCTCCACCTCTGAAGAGAAAGTATTAGGACCTTCCTTTATGTACCAGATCTCAGAAATCCTCTGCAGATTCCCAGTCTGCTATGTTTTCCTTGTTTCCATTTCCCCAAGGTCTGTGGTCCTTCTGATCCCAAACTGGATCCTTTACACTTGCTGAAATTTTTTTCTGGTGTTCATGGCTCTCTTCTCACTGCCTTTCTTTCTTCCTGACAGGAACTGCGGGAATGTGTTTTGTGCCGGCTGCTGCCACCTGAAGTTGCCCATCCCTGATCAGCAGTTGTATGACCCTGTCCTCGTTTGTAACTCCTGTTATGACCACATTCAAGTGTCTCGTGCCAGGGAGCTCATGAGCCAACATCTGAAGAAGCCCATCGCCACAGCTTCTAGCTGAATGCCAGACAAGGGACCTGTCTAAGCCCAGCCTTTTCTCTCATGGGTTTGAAGGGTGACTCTGCCTCCACTGTAATTGTGAAGGCCTTTGGTGCAACACTTGAACACCAAGCTTGAATGCACTGTCTTCAGCAGTCTTACGATCAGACTGGAGCAGAGGAGCTCAGATTAGAGAGTACGGTGTGCCTCCACTCTGGTACCAGTGGGCCCGTACATTGTAGTCTGACCTAGGGCAAAAGAGGGGATTGCAACCTCTTACGTTTGTGGGCTGGAAAGCAATGTTTTCACAGATATTGCCTGTGCAAAGTACCCCCAAAGCAATAGAAAGGCATGTTTAGAACTAACTCCCCCAACAAAGGAAGGCTGCTGTACAAGAAGGAAGAGGGCAGACTTGAGGTGGTACTATGTGCTTTGGAAGGGCCTCAGCCTGGAGCAGTTCTGTAGATTCTCTTTCCATGAGTGTGATTTGTGATCAGCTTGGTGAACAAGACTCATTAGCCATCACTAATTGATTTTCTCTTGAGCACTGAAGAGAAATTCATTCTGGCTGAAAACAGGCCGAGCAGATTTTGCCTGTTTTCATGCTCTGCTAGGATTGGTGAATGCACCTGACTTTGCCCCTGCCCGCCAGCTGTGCGGGGAGATGGGAGATTGGCTTTTTCACTTCCTGCTCTGCCCGTCTGCTTTGTCTGCGGTAGTGTCACAGCCTGGTGCTAACACAGGAATGGCACCCTGATCCTCTCCTGGCATGGAAACAGAACTCGTGTTCCTGTGTTGCTCCTCCTCCCCTTTTCTGCCCTCAGCTCTCCACTTCCTACTGCTCTGTATCCTGAAAACTTGATACCTTGAGGGTATAGGCCATAATATGTTGTTTTACCTCCTGGAATGTGCTGTCTGGTGTATGTGAGGGTTTCAGTCCAAATGCTGCTATATATTTCTGTGCACTTAATGTAACCCGAAAAAGGGAGAATGAAGCATTGATACCAAAATGGAGGTGGCGAAAGACACTGGCTGACATAGACACTACGGTCTGTGCTTTTCACTTTAGGATGTACAACCAAGCTACAGTGATAAACATGACACGTGGCATCTGTTCAGTGGTGGAAACAATATCTCTGGTTTGCCCCAGTGCTACCTAAAATGCCTCTTGAATTTGACTTCCTTTTTTTTTTTTGTCTCCTGTACAGTGGTCAGAGTTCAGAGTTGCCAACTTGTAATTGCCTCTCTGCTTGTTCCTTAAACTAGAGAGCAGGAATCCCAACTCATTCCAAAAAAGAAAAGTGACTGGGTTTAGAAAGTAAGAAAGGTTTTGAAAGAAAAGATGGCTTTGGGTGAACTTCAGTTTAATTGCTAGATCTCTGTGGGAGTATCCATTCTGCCTCCTTTCCAAGATATCTGCAGGTATTAGTGAGGAAGAAGAGTTTGAATGTGGGGCATTTCTTTCCAGAAATGCAGGTTTTCTTCCCAAAGACGTGAAAATGCCTGCATCAAATGAGCTGAGACTTCGTATGTTTGGAGGGAGGAGCTGTAAGGGCATTTGGTCAAACAAGGCAAAGTACTTTACACTGTTGTGACCTCCCAGATTTTTGCTAATGGTTTGTCATCTCCATCAGAGGGAATGGAACGATGACCCTTTCCTGCACTTTGATATGTCAGCCTCTGGTTTTGTAAATCCCAGTAGTGCAAACAAAGCTAGCATCATCTGAAGACCCTGTACCTACTTGGACTCTGCTTCTTTTCCATACTGGGAACAACCAATATGGCTCTGGGACGAGAAGGCACCTTGCTTCAGATTCTCCTCTGCCTTGTACCTTGCAGTCATTGCCAGACATGGAAGAGTGACCATTGGGCTGGCAGAAGAATCTGCTCCTGTTTTACACATGTTGGAATGACTGCAAGCAATAAGGAAGCCAGAAACTAGGTACTCCTGGCCCTTCCGTTCAGGCCATTAGTCCAAACTGCTTTTAGCTCTCGTGAGTTTCAGCGTCACAATGTGCTGGCCAAAAACTCTAAAATCAGTTCTATAGCATTGTGACAAACAAAATGTGCTGTACAACTCAATACAGTTGAAATAAAATCTCTATATTAGTGCTGCTGCGTCTGGACCCATTATTTCATTTGTGGTACATTCTTGCTGAACGTTTCCTTGGTTGTTACTTGCTGCCCTGTCCCTTGGTTAAGGTATGTTAGGAATTCGGTATTCCTTCTCACAAATAATAATCATGGCCAGGACACAAAGCACACTATGCCATGGT
>JAOWBP010004513.1:3634265-3656674 GCA_028571105.1 Tragopan temminckii | reverse complement strand
TGGAGTGACCTCAGGAGATGGCATACCCCTGGAGAAAGAGTTCTCCATGTTCTTGGGTGCCCACCACATTTCACTGGGGACAAACCTGGCCAGCCCTGCCCAAATCACACTGTGCTGGGCACAGCGATGCTGCTGGCCACAGTCCAAGGAATGGGCACCCTACATGTCCTGCCCAGCTTGTCCAGCCTTGGTGGTGGCAGCATATTGGCCTCTCCCAGTCCACCCAAGTGGGAATGTGGTTCAGGAGGAAGATTTTGATGTGCGTGGGTCATGTGAGTCACAGAGCCAAATGCCAGATTGATGTGAGTGAAGAACTGAGCTGCCTGTGGGATTTCCTTCCTGGTGTGGTGGTGGTGAGGGGGATCAGGATGAGGATCCTTGCCCCAGATCTGGTTTATAAACAAGGGGTATTATTCCAGGAACAACTTCTGACATCCAGACAGTGCTTAGTAGCCTCCAAAGCACCTGAGGATGGCCTGGTCCCACCTCAGCAAACATCAAATCATCTCATTTCACCTTTCCCATTTCTATGCTTTCCCTACCCCAGGCCAATGTTATCTTGTTCTCTTCCCTTCAGCTTGTTCAGCTCCCCAGGGCTGCCTCAAGACCACGGCCACCTGGAGATGCTCACTGCTGGTCACGGGTCCATGCCACGGTCAGAGGCCAAGGGCTCCCACAGCTGCACAGTGCAGGTACTCACAGAGCGAGGTGGAGACCCAGATGCAGACCGGCACCAAGACTACTTGGTCATCCAGTGAGAAATTTCTCAGGATGAGGATATGCATGATCCACTTGGCCACATCTGTGTTCCTAAGGGTCAGCACAGCACCCAGAGCTCCCACCCCAGCCCAGGTACACCAGGAACCCGAGATGCTGGCTCCCCATACAGCTCTGAGGCAGGGTTTCCACACTTTGCCTGCCCTGCTTGTCTGCCTCCAGGCTGGAAATCCCAACCACTGCTGTGAAGTGCGTAAAGCTCTTTCCTGCCCAGTTCCACTTGGAGTTCAGCCCTCTCATCTCCTAGGCCTTCATCCAGCAAAGCACTTAAGTGCACACTCCTCCCTAACTGAAGTCAATGGGACCACTCACACACTTAACAGTGAGGCAGGGTTCACCAAACCCATGAGCTGATGTATTTCCATGCCAGACTCCACATCCTGGCTAGAAGAAACTCAATGACCTGATTGTTGTTTGTTTTTTTTTCGGTTGGTTGGTTTTTTGCATCAGCCAGACCCATGAAGACAAGGAAGGTGAAGGATATGGGGCTGAGCACTGAGAATCTTGCTACATCTTTCTTGCTTCTGGCCAGGCCCCCATGTAATAACCACCTCCAGGGATGTCTCCCCCGGCATAGTGCCAGCCAGGCAAGCCAACTTGCTTGCAAGCAACTTTCTGCCTGGTTTCTGTCTTCTCCAGGTGGCTGCAGCTCTCCAAGACTCACAGCCCATTGTCTTCTCCCCGGTACAGTGCACCCTGCCCGGTCACGCTTGTGGGCGAGAGCTCAGCTGATCCCCAGAGCTTCTCCTTCCCCATTTCAGCTGCCATTTGGACACAGGACGGTGTGCCCCAGCAGCATGTTTTTCACACATGTGTCGTTATTCCCCTAGAAGCCAGTGAAACAGGGATGCCAAGAGGCTATAGTCACAGCATCACTGAAGCCCGTAAATATCACGCTTGCCCTGTTTACTGAACAATGCAGACAAGAAAGGAGCTGTTACTCACTCCAGCCCCATTTATCCTGCAGACACTCAGATCGTGGAACATGCTCCTGCCTCCCGCCAGATGTTTAGAGATCTGCCTTGCTCATTGTTTACTTCTTGAGCCGACAAGTCCTCAGGCACCAGTCTCTGGATGCATGTCTTTGTGCTCGGCACAGCTTCTTGAAACCCTTGAGTCAATACTTTCAGATGAGCTTGTTTGGAAAGTGTTAGGAAAGAAAGGGAAAAATACTGTAGAAGGGATGCGATCCTGTGCCAGAAACCTGGGAGTGAGGTCACCATCCACAGAACGTGGGGCTGATGGCTGTTTGCATGGGGCTTTGTTGCAGAGACACGGCAAGGGTTTGCTCTTGTTGCAGCACCCCGAAGGTAGTGATGCTGCAGGATGGGAAGTGTCACTGTGCCCCCAGCTCACTGCCACCATCTGTCCAAAGGGTGCTGAGCACAGCTGCTGCAAATGCCACAGCCTCTGTTCTTCCCATCGACGATGGAGATGTTCCCAACTAAAGGACTTAGTGTAAAATGAACCCCAAGCTGTTCAGCCTGTTGGTGAGGACAGACCTTGGAGCTGGGTAGCTGCAGCCTTTCCTCCTGTGCTCATCCTGTGCTGTTCATCCAGGACTGCCTTGTAGGAGGGTCTGTCCTGGTGCTCAGAGCCATGCAAACCAGCTGTGTATGGTGGACAGCCTCAGCACTCCAGCCGGGTGCACTAGAAACATCTGCACACCAGGACATCTTTCATTTCCAAGAAGTCCAAAGTAGCCTCATCCTTCCTGCAAATCCTCTCCTATTGTTGTGACCAGACCCAGAAGATCCACAGCTCTCCACCCATCCTTGGCCACTCCAGAGAGCCACATGGGAGCAGTTGGGGTTGGGGAGCAGGAGCATCACTTCTGCACTGGCACTGGTGAATCCACAGGTGGCAGATGGGTGCAGCAGGACACATCAAACTGCCTGTGGGGAGGAGAGATTCCTCTTCCTGGGAAGAAAACATGCAGGTGAGGGGCACACAGGGCCAAGGGCTGCATTGCACATGAGTCACAAGCGTGAAATTTTCCGACCTGCATTACTACCATTTCCAGACCACAGGCAACATGAATCATCCCTGCTGATTAGCTCTCTCAGGGCTTTCAAGGGCAGCAACTCATAGAGTCTCACACTGGCCAGCACTCTCCACTCCTAAAACAAAACCTGACTCCATGGCACAGACAGCTGGGAAGGGCTGTGGCTCAGGCAGGTTCCCCAGGAGCACCAAATCTGTGCTTTATCCAGTGACAGTCCTCAGCAGGGCTCACAGCAGGGACTATAGAGAGAGCCTGGCTCCCCCAGCACTGCCAAGCAGACCTCAGCAGATCTGCTGCTCTCTCATACACAGGGTGCACTAAGGAGCGTGGGATGCTTGAGCACCTCCGAGGCATGTGGTGGAAACAGCCAGTCTCTCAGCCCTGCACAGAGCCACTGAGGGCACAGGTGGCTGGCAGACCACCTTTCCCATCACAACACTCACCAGCAGCCACTCACCAGACACTCCAAGCTGCTGGTATTCCCTGGACTCACTCCAGGATGGGGCCAGCGTCAGCTGGAATTAAAGGGCGAGCATCCCCATGCTGATGGAGTTGGGGCAGGCAACAAGAGGAGCAGCGGGAGAGGTTGGTTTGATCAGGGTCACGGTACCAACCAGGGAAAGTGGGAGATTGGCAGGGCCTGATTTATAGCTCCTGAAAATGCAGGCTCAGGAGTATGAAGGCAAAGAGCTGAGCCAGCATGGGAGGAGCATGTCCTATGGTTTGCCTGACTTAGGACCATGAAATATGTACACACGTGGTCTTCTTCCGTTGGCAGCATCCAAAGCAGAGGTGGGTGCTGGGTCCTGCATCCAAGCTGGGGCTCCCCAGGAGCCATTGAACTGGGATGGAGCCACCAGGGCAGGTGATGGTAATGGGCTGGAGGGAGGATCCCCCCAACCTGCACGGGTGTCCCCAGCTGGCTGCAGGACGTGGCAGAGCAGAGCCCAGGCTGCACGCTGTGTCTGGCGGAGGCAGTGGGTGATTCATGTCCAGCCCTTCCCCAGCCTGGAAACATTCTTGGCATGTGGCAGCTCCCAACTGTCCTGCTGGTTAACCCTGGTTTAGCCTAGCCTGGCAGAAGTTGGGACAAATATGGCCCCATTCAGCCTGGCGTGGCCCAGCCCAGACCCCACAGCCTTGTGATAGACCCCACAACCCTGTGTCAGAGCCCCTCAGCTCTTTTGTGTGAGTTCCCCAGCATCAGTAGAAGTAACACAGAGCTGGTACAGGTGAAAAATAAGAGGAGTGAAAGACTTTCCCACCTCGCAGGCGTTCTGTTGGGCTGCAGAGACTCATCAGTTGTTGTCTCTAGGATTAGGCTGGATGGAGGGATACAATCATACCGTAGGAGAAGATATTGCATTTTGCCTGACTGCATGGGGAAAACGATATAGACAGTAGCCAGGCTTGTGTGAGCCCCCAGCAGTGTGTCAGGATAGGGCAGGGACACAGCAGCATGCTGTCCGCAGGAAGCACATGGGTGGGCGCACTGGATGCTCAAGGTACCAGCACCCACAGCCCTGCCTTCTTGACCCCATGCTGGCCAGTAGGGGATCACAGCCCCTGGGTGGTCCATGGTGGGACCCCAGAGTGTCCAGACCCTCATGGGTGACCGTCCCTGTCAGGGTGGCCTCATCTCTCTGCTCTATGAGCTGCTGCCAGCCCAATGAACTCAGCCCTGCGAGGCGTTAGCTCATCTCTCTGCTGCTCGCGTGACTTGGCAGGCGCCCTCCTGTGCTCTCGCCTGTTTGGGATTCAAGGGATGACCCCAGGCCTGGGCTGGTCTCACTCCACTCAGTGTGGAGAGTCAGAGAGCAGCGCCTGGTACCCTGTGCTCCCCAGCTGCCCTCCTGCCACCCGTGGGTCTGCAGTGCATGGGGATCCTCACATGGGGAATGTCCTGTGCTGCCGGGACCCCCACAGACCTATGTACCATGGGGAGACAGCTCCATTGCCCCCAGCGGTGGAGGACACCATGCAGGTGGTGGGGCTCGACCCATCTGTTCAGTCATCTGTCAAGGGATGGAGAGACCAGTACAGAGATCAACACCTGCATGTGCAGTGCAGGACCTGGACCACCAGCGGGACCATGCATGGTCATAGGCACTGTGACTCCAGCAAGGGCGAAAAGAGCCTCCAGTTGCACACAGGCATCCAGGAGAGGTGGCTGCTGTTCCCTCTATTTTGTCCATGCTAGAGTGGCCAGAGCAGGGCTAGGACAACGGTCACGGCAGAAGGGAGCAGCCAGCGCGGGAGGAATGTGCTGTTGCATGGGAGGGAGGAGATCACGGCAAAGGAATGTGCTGTGCCACAGCCAGGGCTGGGGGGAGCGCGAGAGAAACCAGCAGGCAAGAAAAATAAACTCTGTCTCTCCCAGGGCTACAGGGCCGCAGTCCTTCTGGTCACAATTTTTTTCCTTCTCCCATTTAAATAAAACATGATGTCAGCCATTGTTCTGGCTGCAGAAAGGCTGCAAAAAGTTCTGGCCCTCTCTCAAGCATCCTTCAAGCCCTGGTCACCTCCACAGTATAGGACCACGTGAGACCCATAGGTTAGGATCGCCCCTTCACTTGGAACCCCTTGGGCTCTGGGACCAAGGAACGGTTATGGGGTCATCACCCACTGCACTTCCCTTCGTCTGCCCTGTGAGCATCACTCCACTCTGTTGAGTCTTTTGACTGTCAACATCCCTGTTGGCTTCCATCAAGACTTTGGAAAGCCAGGGGACCCTTCAAAAAGCTTCCAAGCTGATGATGCCTGAGCCCAGACATCTGTGAGCAGCTGCTTCCAGCTCCATGAGGAGATGCCAGCCCTGCAGATGCAGCCCATAAAGTCAGAACATTACAGGCAGAGAGCACCCCGGGATCTGACCCATCCCTCCCCATCCACGTCCACCCCAGCTCCAGGTGGATGTCAGCACTGGAATAGTTCTCTGGTCCCACCACAGGCAAAGCCTGGATCTGGTGGTTGTTGTGCTGCTCAGAGCTGTGAAGAAAACTGACTTTGAACATGGTAGTGGGTGAAGAACCACCAACCTCAGGAAGGCTGAAAGCAATTTGTAGGCTTGGACAGGATGCAGGCAGTGGGGATAGTGCTGGCCTAACCTTGGCTTTTTGTGCACCTTTGATCACAGCCAGTACAGTGGCACACATGAGACCGTGTAACTGGAGGGATTCTGAGCCCCACACCACTGGGCAACCTTTGCCAGTGCTACCTGCACTTGCCTGAGCATAAAGCTCCAGGAAAGGAGAGGATTATGGACTTTCTTTTCCAGATTTATAGCCAGTTAACATTCATTTCTTCCTGTGCCGAGATCAGCCACATGCTCTGGCAGCTTTCATCCACAGCCACCTTCTCCCCCTTTTGAACTTTCTGTCCCAGAGTCAATGTGCCATGCAGTCCCTGTCCCTCACCGCCCTCAGGATGGATTCCCCGTACCATTGGCACCAAGGCATGGTGAGACAACCACTGCAGTGCCCACGGTGAGTTCCTGTCAGGCCTCCTGGATTCGTGAGTTTTACCTTGGGAACAGGTGCCCAGGGTTCTCCCCCTCTGAGCAAGGACATGGGACATCGCCTTCTGTCTCCCTGCTCACTCGTGCAGCTCCAGCTTGGTGCAGTGTGGCAGCACATAGGATGCAGAGATGGGCGGCGAGGAGGTGGGAGCCCGGCAGTGAGAACTCTGCTCACGTCCTGACACTTTTCTGTGCCTGCATGGCTGCCGTAAACAACTCCCCAAGAGAAGAATGTGTGGGAAGCAAGGGGACAAAGGGGAGCTGTTTTCAATTCTGGGCCTATTAAGACATGTCCTTTCTGGAATGAGGAGAAAAACATGGTCTCGATCCTGGAGATAAGGCCGGCAGCAGTTGATATGTGAGATGTGTGCAAAGATCTTGAGCCATCCCAGCCACGGGAGGAGAGTGGGGGTTTTGCTAACACATCCTGCACAGATCAAACGACAGTTTGGATGCAGCAATGGCTGCTCAAGGTGGCATCAGCTCTTCACCAGAGTGGCAATGGAAGGTTGTTGGTGTTGCAGCCTCAGATGAGGAGCACAGAGGAAGAGAGATGAAGGTGCCCCCTGGGAGCTCTAGGGAGACCTACTTAGGGCCAACCACAACTCTTGGGTAGAGCAGTGCCAAACTGCACCTATGGAAGCATCTCACTGCCCCTGCTGGGACACAGCTCCATGCATTAAGCTGTCTTTTTCCACCCATGTCACTACCAGCTTGATCAGGTCCCTGGTGTAAGTTAAGAAATGCAATTTTCCTTGATCTTTATTAAAGAAAAGAAAAAAAAAACACAAAGAATAATTTAGTTTGAGAGAAACATCCGAAGCCTACAGTCTTAGCCACGCTCAGAGTAGGGCTAACTCCACAGCCAAACCTGTTTGCTCAGGACCTTGTCCATGAGACACCTGATCTGATCCCCGTGCCATGGATGCACAGCACATTTTCTCCTTGTGTCTACTGGCACCTTCCTTGCTTGCACCTTCTTCTTGTTGCCTGGTTTCTCTTTATTCCATCTTCTCTACAACTCCTATTTAGGAGCAGAAAGATGCAATCAGATTCCCCTTCTGACCTTCCTGATGCAGGCTGAATGACCGCAGCTCCCTCAGCTGCTGTTCACACAGCTTCCATCCAGATGCTGACTGTGTTCTTGCTAACTCAGCACACTTTGCAGTTGGCTCTCATCACTGCTAAGGCATACTGCTGATTCACGGTCAACGTGTCCAGCCGGACCCCCAGATCCTTTGCTGCAGGCATATTGCATCCAGCCACTGGTCCCCACACACAGGCCTGTCCCACCCCAGGTGCAGGACACGATGTTCACCTCTGCTGAACACCATGAAGATCCTGCTGGCCCATCCGTCCCACTTGTTGAGGTCCCTCAGACTGGATCAATGATTGCTTCCTTCCACTGCATTTCACAGAATCTACGAGCTTTTGGACTGTTCCCAGTATGATTGCTGTTGATGTTTTTGCAGACCAATATTTTTGCTGTACTCCAGACTTCTGGAAAGCAGTAGCTTTAATGTTAAATTGTCTAATTCAGTTGACAGAGCAGCTGCTACATTCCTTGTCTCCCTGAGCAGTCTAAGCTCTACCATGTGGATCTGGCGTTTTCCTTTTTAAAGTATCACTTTGTTCCAACACTTTGTCTTGTGCTAGCTTGTGCAAAGACATACGTCTGCTTTGCGAACATCTGGGATGGGTTAAGGATGTACTTCTGCCTGTTCATGCCTGGGCATGGAAGCACTCCTCGGTGCAAAGTCACCTAAGTTATTCTAAACTGCCAAAAGGAATTGGTTGTCCAGGTGCCCCCTTTGCCCTCAAGCAAATCTGGAGCTGTCCATACGTCCTACTCCAGTGTTGGAGCCATTGGCAAGATTCCCCAGTGAAAACTACTGGAAAAGAGGTCAGTCCTTATGGTTCAAGTGATGCCTCTGCACCAAGGAGAGATCTCAGGCTTGTACTGGCTCCAGGAGGTTTGTGGTCTCTCTTTGGAGGCACCGATGTCTTCTTTTGACTGTTGATGCCCTTCCCCACTCCTCTAATCTCTAGCTTGTGGACTTCAGTTAGACATCAAAACAAAGTGCAGTTGTTTCTGTATTCCCCCTAATTTCTTTTTCTCCCTTTGTCTGCCCATGGTTTCACAGCTTATTCCCTCCTGACCAAATTAAAGTGATGATTGTTCCTGCTCTCTTTCTGCACCCGATTTTTGTGAGTCCTTAGTGCCTTGTACGGATGCTGAGCCAGCCTCTACGTTCAGCTGAAAGACTTTAATTTAATTGCTTTTGTGCTCAGGACATATTTATCAGCTTCCTGATTCTCTTGAAAACTTGCAGTCTCCAGCTCGGAATGATCCTTCTCATTTTTCCCATGGTTTCTCCACAAAATATTGACTCTGTGTTGGAGTCTCTCTTACTGGCAGCTTAGTTTTCGTTGCTATAGCACTTTGTCTGCAGTTACTTGAATGTCATTCCTTGAACAAATGCCCCGTAGTTAAGAATCAGCACTTGGACAGGCTTTGTTTGGTTTCTGTAGGTGATGGATCAGGAGCAACATCCCAGGCACTCAGGTATTCAACTCTTCTCCAAACTGGGTAGAGGTGAGCACCCAAATACCTCACAGACCCTCACGCCTATGGAGCTCCTCATGGGGTTGAGTGTTGCCTCTCCATCTAAGAGGAGGCCTGACAAGTTGTGGATCTGATGGGTAAGGTCATGACCTCTGCAATGACTTGGTGTGAACTCCATAAACCTGTCATATTTCAAGGATATTTTTATGTCAACTTTCAATGGCTCTGTCCCAGCCTAAAGATGCTGCGCAAAGCCTTCCCCACCTCTTTCTCAACCTCGACAAAGGGCTGAGCTTTCCCATCTGCCTCACCAAGGGCTGGGATCCCTTCTGCAACATCAGTCCTCATTCACCTGTCTGCCCCTGGGCACAATACTGGAGTGAAAGTCTTCCCAAACCTGGGAGCTCTTCCCCTTCACTTCTCTTCTCAAAACTCAACCGACTACCCAATGGTAGTTTGGTACACCACACCAAAAAAAAAGCCAACAGGGAGCAACTCCAGCACAACCTCATGGAGCTGTTGGGTTAGCAGTGAGATGCACACAGCCCCTGTTAGACCACTGCCCCAAGAGACTTCTCTTTCTGTCGAATTTGTGCAATGGCATTGTTTGCCTTCTCCTTTCATGAATTGTTACAGCTCTCTTCCATCTCCTCGATCCACATCTTTTTATTTAACCTTCAGTTCACACTGGCTGGCCCCTTCTCACTGAGCACTCTCAGAAGGTGCCCAGCTGTGATTTGTGCTCCCCTTTCCTGGGATATCGCCTTTCCAGATGCTGAGCACTGCACTGAAGAGCTGCAGTCCTTTTGGCTTCCTCACTCCCTACAAAGGACTCATCTGACTGATGATCGGACTGGTCCCTCTCTGAGAGCCAGGCATGGGCCGAGCACAACACTTCCAAATCATGAAGCTGATTTTGAGTTCTCTGACAGCTAGCGAGGATGAGAAAAATGTTTGAACAGAGGAAAACATATTTATTCTGATGCTTACATAACACAGAAACAGCTGAACGGATTTTGTTAAAACCATCCCCAAATAATTCTTCGTTTTTTTGGGCTGAGATCAAGCATGAACAAATTCAATCCAAAAGGATATTTTTTGAGCGATGTATAAACAACTGAAAATAGGGGTTTCGACTGGAATGTGTGTCTCAGTCGTAACACGAGTGTTGCAAGAGCCATTCGTGTGTGCTTCTCCAGGGAGTGTGGTTTGGCGGTGACGCGCGGGCTTTAGCTCTCCATCTCTCATCCTCTGCTATTGGAGAGGGCTCCTTTACTCTAAACTTAGAAGTATCTTATGGGATCTGTTCCACTCGTGATGGGGCCTCACTGGCAAGCCGCTCCAGTGTGTAATTGTCCCGTCTGGTAGAAATGTTCCCTATGTTTGACTTCAGCCTGGCCCTTGCTCTGTGTGTGCACGTTGCTGCGATGTAGTCTGCAGCCAGTCCTGTCATCAGCGCCTGGTCACATCCTTGCTGTTCTCCTTTTTCACATGCCAGCTTCAGAATTCCCTTCATCCTCTCCCCTCATCAGCTGGCATCCAGGCTCATCCCACTCACAGATTCCTTGCAGCTCCAGGGTGATGCTGAAGCAAGGGGACAGGCGATATTGTAGGGGCAGAAGCGTCCCATGGAACACCAGGGAGAGGCTGTCATAGAATCATAAAATCATTAAGGTTGGAAAAGACCTCTGTGATCATCAAGTGCACCCCCACCATGCCCACTGGCCATGTTCCTCAGTGCCACATCTCCACAGTTCAGGAACTCCTCCAGGGACGCTGACCTCACCACCTCCTGCACAGCCGTGCCACTGCAGTACCTTTCTTTTGGAGAACAAATGTTTCCTAATATCCAACCTGAACCTCCCCTAGCAATATCACAGGCAAAATCGAGGAGGGGTGCACTGGAGGAGGACTCAAGCTGCAGCCCCCTCCAAAATGTTCACCATGGTTGGCTGTGTTCAGGCATCCAGGACAGTCTTTGGTGGCTGAGAACAGCGAGCAGTGTCTGGACCCCCATCCTGGAGCTAGTGAAAGATTTACTTCTGGGCAGTCTCCTCCAGGTGCCCCCACTGGAGCAATGTTGGACCTGATGGACCCAAATGTCTCTGTCAACCACAAGCAGTCTGTGACTTTGTGAACACACAGCACTGCCTCCCCAAATCTTTCTTCAACTCATCGTGCTCCTGGGATCCAAAACACTTCTTCAGCCCTTCTTTCAGGTCACTCTCTGCAAAAGTGTGTAAGTCCTGGGTGAGATCTGGAGGTCACCAGCATGGTCTGCTGCGGGCCCTGCCCTGCACATCAGCCAAGCCAGCTCTTCTGCCCATTCCCCAGAACAAGCATGGAACAGTCCCGGCCACAATATTTTGCCTGGCATGGATGTGCTCTAGACAAACGCATGTGTTATTTCTGTCTGCTCATCCTGGCTTTGTATGGGTGACTAATGCTTTTTCTGGCTGGTGGAGGTTTAGGGACATGTTAGCAAAGTGGCTGCGAGAGAACAGGCAGCTCCTCTGATGCCACACTGCAGGTGGCATCACCTGTGCCATTTATCCAAGCAGGAGTTTGGCTGGTGGCCACGTCTTTGACCACCACCGTGGTGCTGTGGGGGCCAGCTGAGGACACCAGTACCCCCAGACTGGCAGCTGGACAGCTGTGGGGCAGCCTGCCCTCGCAGCATGTCTGGGCAAACACTTCATTCCTTCATCTGGAATCCTTCGGATGTGTCCAAAGAGACGGAGCGTGATCTCAGTCCAACACTGAGGCTGCGCTGCAGTACACAGGATGAACAATATGCACTTACAGCATACTGGTGTTTCCAAGGAAAAACATAAACCCATAAACCACGGTGCTAGAAGCCTGCAAAGGTTTCCAGGCCTCAGGGGAAGGTGGAAAATCCTGGCACATGCAGCAAAGGTGGGGAGGCCATCGAGCCAACAGCATGCCCTCTGCTGGTGCTGGGGAGCTGGGGAGTAGTTGGGGCTGCTGGCTTTTGAACCATGACTTCTCCACCAAGCAGAGAGACGTGGACATTTCCCCTGGCAAACACCATGGTACAGGAGCTGTGGGGCCCCCCCCATCTCCAGACCAAAGCTGTCCTCCATTGGAGGACCCCTCCCCATAGATGCAAGAGCTGGATCAAGAAGATCCAAAATGAGCGGAGGTATCGGCATCATCTGCTAGGATCTGGTGTGGGGTCTGGGATCACTTCAGGAGTGGCAGAACTGCTTTTTCTGCTGGTTCTCAGCTCGTCTCTAAATTTATTCCTTCCATTACAGAAGTGTTTGGGATTCCTGTTATCTCTAAACACAGAGCTGCATTCATATGAAGGAGATGTAATTTGATTACATCCCACTCATATTTTAATTCCTCTTCGTAATGTCTCGGTTGTGCTCAGTTTGTACTGTTCATTTTTGGTAGGATCCTTTCGGCATTTCATTAGAGGAAAGACTTGCTTAAGTAATTTGGGAAACAATTTGCAAGTATTTTTGCTTATAAAAGCAGTGAGTTCAGTTTGCTGTCAGTGGTGGATTTATACCTCCTTTGTTTGTGCGCATCCAGATGGTATTCTCTGACTATTAAAATGCTTTTCACAATGTTCGCAGTGATTATTCACTTAGAAATTCCCACAGGAAGCCGACAACCCACAGTGTGTTACTCTCCAGTTTGGAAAGCCCCGGCCAGTCCAAGCTGGGGCTGAGATGGCACTGGTCACTGGGCTGCAAGGTACTGTTGCCGGGCATGCCACACATCCCAGTAGTGACACGCTGTGCTGTTCTAAAGCAGGACTGCCCAGTTGGGTCCCGTCAGCCCATCCCAAATGCCCCCTGGGATCCCTGAGTCCCATGGTGTGCCTGGCTGCGGCGACGGCTCTGAGGAGAGCTGGCTTTTTGGAGAGCCAAGCACTGGGAAACCTGGCACTGAGCTCTGCTGAAATCTGGCTCTTGACACTTAATGACTTTCTCTCGTACGATGTGCTCTGTTATTTAACTGGGAATAAAAGCAGGACGCTGACTGCCAGACTCTCTCCATCTCTTGCTTTCCCTGAAGCTGCTCTGCATCAGCCTCCCTCCCACGTTCTGCTGCTTTCACCATTGCTCATGACTTTACACAAGTGCAGCGCTCTGTTCCTCGGACACTTTCTGTGCGTCCCCAGGCTCACTGTGCTGGGCTGTGCTGGGTGGGATCCTGCACCCCCTGCAAGGTCTGTTCCCCACTCGCTGTCCTGGTGCCACCTGGACCAGGTACAGAAAGACAGGCATCATGCAACATCCCCATTCCCTCTCCTAATCCCATCGGTGGTCTCTACAGTACTCTACAACTCTGTTCCCAGACCGACCTTCTATGTCCAAGCCCCCTGAGTCCCACCAAGCCAAGCAAGGCAGTGCTGTGCTCGCAGCCCCCTGCGCTTCATCTCGCGCCAAACATCCCCGGACCATCCCGCGTGCGGCCCTTTCCTCCTTCCTGGGGAAAGGAAAACAGCCCAACCGCTGCGCTTGTTTACAAGTGCAGCTCGAAACGCTTCACTTTTTTTTTTTTTTTTCTGGGGCTGGAAATTGGCTCCAGGTGTTTTCGCTCGGGCTGCGCGCAGGAAGGGCACTGCGGAGGGAGAGGCTGCGTCGTGGCTGCCGGCCCCCAACACATTGCACCTCATCAGCTGCAAGGGCAGGGGGTAAAAGGGGCCGCCTCCCCCTCACACATCCTGGTCAGGGTCAGGTTGGTTGAGAACAGGAGCTGGAGCCACCATTCTCAGCACAGCATCCCCTGCACGATTGCACGGGGATAGCTATTTTCAGCCCTAAAAATGTCTCCAGACAGTGGATGGCATGTAAATGTGTGTGTGGTTCTCCAGCTCAGCATTGCTCCTGCACACACTTGCTTTGTCATGTAAGGGCGTAGTGGCACACACAAGCATCCTGGTGCTGCTGGACACATGTCCCATGGCACAAACAGCTCCTCCTGCATGACAGCAGTGCTGAAGGACTTGGAGGGCTTTCTAGTGGTGTTCTGCTCACCAGTGAGGTCAGCATGGCACCCTGTTCTGCTCAGCTGCCCATACCAGGAGAGAAAACAGGGGTGAGAGATGTCCCTAAAGAAGCAGCAGAAGTTTGAGGACTGTTAGATATCCTCAGAAGAGAAGGAAAACCCAAACCCTTCATGTGGACACAGAGGAGTTAACCTTAATCCTCCACCAAAGACCTCAGCACCGAGACCTGGGACATGTCTCAAGGCATCTTGGCCTCCACACACCCAGATAGCTCAAAGCTGGGTCTCATCTGCTGCTGAGCACCAATCCAGGTGGCTCCAGTTGTGCACCCATTCTGAGAACAACCATGGGGCTCCTCAGGCTTTGTTCCTTGTGGACTGGTGGGGCTGCTCAAGACACGAGGTGTCCAACCTATGCTCCTCTTTCATCCACTGTAGACTCCTCGGGCAGCCTGGCATTGCTGAGGTTCTTCCAGGGCACTGCAGAGCCCAGGCTGGGGCTGGAACAGCATGGTCCCACCTGCAGCATCACCAGCCAGGGCCATGTGTTTGAAGAGCTTTTTCCTTCAGAAACACAGCCAGCAGGAAAAGTGAGAAAGCCGCCGCACGAGAGTTGGTCAGAAACATTTAGACAAGACATTTCCCCATTGGAATGTGCTGGCTCATTGCAATGTTTTGTGGAGACGGTTTGATTGCAGGCAAATTCTGCCAAGAAACTGCCAGACCTGCTGCCTGGCCATCCTTCGCCTCCCCCAGCTCCTGAGCAGCTGCCTGGGGCACGGGAAGCAGCCCAGCAGCCCCAGGGCTCCATGAGAACCTCGGCCCCATGGCTGCCTGGGCTTTGGCTGCCGGACAGAGCAGCAAGAGGAGTAGCGTGAAGTCAGCGTTCCCAGGAATTCCCTGCGCCTGGGCGGCGGGGCGGTGTTGGATCCAACCCTCCGCCCCCAAAAAAGTCTGCTGACAGGAGAGGTGCCGTGTCCTGGGTTCATTCTGAATCTGAACAAAACCGATTCCTGAGATGGGATGGATTCTGTGGGGGGAAAACCAGCACTGTGCTGGTAACGTGATTTGGGAGCAGCTGTGAGAGATGTTGGGACTTGATGGTCCCAGGTGGGTTCAGACCTCAGCCTTGGTAAGGAAGAGCAGTGCTGAGCATCAGCAATGCTATGAAGTGGATTATAGAATCATTAAGGCTGGAAAAGGCCTCTAGAATCCTCCAGTCCAACTGTCCACCTACCATCAATAGTGCCCACTGCCCACGTCCCTCAGTGCCACAGCTCCGTGGCACTGGAACTCCTCCAAGGATGGTGACTCCACCACTCCCTGGACAGCTGTGCCACTGCAGCACCACTCTACTGGAGAATAAATGTTTCCTAATATCCAGCCTGCTGGCTGCACTACTGCTGACACAAGCCAGGATGCCGTTGGCCTTCTTGGCCCCCCGGGCATGCTGCTGGCTCATGGTCAGTGGGTATCAGCTCACCCCCTAACGTCCTTTTCCTCCACGCATCTTTCCAGCCATCCTGCCCCAAGTCCAAGCACTGCATGGGGCAGCTGTGACCCAAGTGCAGGACCTGGCACTTGGTCCTGCTGCAGCTCATCCCGTTGGCCTCAGTCCATTGACCAGCCTGTCCACATCCTTCTGCAGGGCCTTTCTACCCTCAGGAAGATCAGTGCTTCTCACAACTTGGTGTCATCTGCAGCGTGCTTACTTACTTACTTACTTACTTACTTCAGGTGCGCTTAATTCCCTCATCCAAATCATCATAAAGACATTAAACACTGTCAGCCCCAATACTGACTCCTGGGAAACACTGTTTACCACCACTCTCTGAGCCCAGCCCTCCAGACAGTTTTTTAACCCAGCAAAGTGTACCTTTCCAAGCCATGGCCTGCCAGTGTCTCCTGTAGAACACCATGGGATCTCCATTTCTGCAGGTTTCCAAGCCTCAGGCAGACAAAGCCATCCCAGCACAATACTGGACATGTCCCTGTTGTGAGCCAGACCATCCACACTCCCATCCAACCACACCTTGTGGCGGCATCCTGGGAATGGGGCCACCCCAACCAGGCATCTCCATTTCCTACCAAGATATCCAGAAGCCCAGCAGCCCAGCTGACCCCAGTCATGGGCAAGGGGTCTGTGTTTCGTGAGACACGGAGAATGGCTGAGAGCACAACAGCCGCCATGCATGTCCAGGCAAGGGATCGTGTCCAGCAAACACGACAGCTCTCTGATGTAATTCCAGCCGCAGCAGTTGTGTTGATGCAGCTCGCTGTTGTGGGACAGGTAATTCAATACTGCTCTGGATTTCCATTAGAGACTAAACACTATGAGAGCCACATGGCATACGTGAAATGTAATTGAATGCTGGCCGAGAGTCAGCTCTCAGAAGTGGCTGTGGAGAGGCCCATCACTTAAAATGTTTGTTTTCAGAGAGTTCCTGCAGTTATCCACTGTTTAACACTGCTGTGGATGAAAACAACGTGATTAATGTCATTAGTGATTAATGGATGAAAAACATAATTAATATCATCTGCAGATGGCACGGACTGCAGAGGGAGAAGCAGCCCCCACACCCTCCGTGTAGGTCTGGGTGCTCCAGTGGGACTGGGGGCTCTGGCCTTACAGCTGCAAACCTCACTGCCAGAGCTGGGGGACTCTTCCCCAGGAGGCAACCTGGGGGTCTGGCAGGTAGTTTGTGAGTGTGCAGTGACACAGAGAGCTGGAGAAGCAGGAAGGCTCTGGGTGTCTCAGTGTGAGCCCATGGGGGGCTATGCTCACTTCATCTCTCTGCCCTTCACGGGGGAGGCTGGATGAAAGCTTTGGAAAGAATCATAAAAATCATGGAATCCTACAGTATCCTGAGTTGGAAGGGACCCACAAAGATCACCGAGCCCATCTCCTAAATGGAGAAAGAAGCATTGGGACCATCTGAGCCAGCAGGAATGGGGCACTCAGCAATGCACATAAAGACACAGCGGACAGTGCTTAGATTCTCCATGTTCTTATCTTCAGTCACATCTGGGATGCCTTAGGTGAGTGGTTGTATTAAGAAGTCCCTCTAGAAGAAGAGAGCACCATCTGTCCCCAGGGAGTAGGGAGGCCCTGGGTGTCACCAGTGTCCTTCACTCAGCTTGGTGCCAACAGCCCCAAGGGCGAAGGGGCCATCACCATAGAAAATCATGTACCTACCAAGGACCAGCATGCCAAGGATTCAGAGAGCATCATCTGTTACATGAAACACAAAAGCTCTTCGTGCAACTCTGCTGCCAGTTTTGTAAGCCAAGCAATATGCCCTGGGGCAAAAAGGTTGATGGTATCCTCCTCTGCATTGGGCAAGGTTGAGGGAGGTGATCCCCGAAGTTGGATATTAGGAAAAAATTATTCTCAGAAAGAATGGTGATGCGGCGTCACAGCTGCCCAGGGAGGTGGTGGGTCACCGTCCCTGGAAGTGTTCCGGAACTATGGAGATGTGGCACTGAGAGATGTGGTTATGGGCATGGTGGGATGGGTTGGGATTGGACTTGGAGATCTTAGAGGTCTTTTCCAACCTTAACAAGTCTATGTTTGCCCTCTGCTCAGCACTAGTGAGGCTGCACCTGGAGCGCTGGGTCCAGTAATTGGATCCACAGTACAAGAGAGATATGGAAATTACTGTAGGGAGTCCTGTGAAGGGACACGAAAATGGCCTCCAGGGGTCCCTGCCAACCTCACGGGAAGTCTGTCGTTCTGTGACTCTGTGAAACTGAAGGCATCCAATCACTGATGCTTTGCATCCCTTCACCTGACTCAGAGGGGACACATCACTGCCACAAAGAAATGTCACCAGTGGGGCCACCCCTGAGGGCCAAGCAGAACTGGGGGCAGAGGGGACGTGGGACAGCCCCAGTGTCCACAGGAACAGCGAGCTCGTGTCCCTCCCTGCACACTGCTGCCACTGGGACCTGCAGGGGGAAGGCAGTGGTGGCACCAGTCCCCTGATGTCCTGCTGCTCCCAGGGACAGACAGACGGACAGACAGCAGCTGAGGGAAGCAGACGTGTGTGTGCGGGGAGGAATGTTTGCTCTGAGCAGGTCCAGGCCCTGTGCTATTTCTGGTCCCAAGAGGCCCCAAGGGAGAGCTGTTTATCAGGGATAGACTGTACCAGATTGACTTGGCACCTTTAAAAAAAAAAAAAACAAAGCTTGGGGTTTTTTTGTGCTTTTTTTTTTTTTTAATAAGTCGAGGTAATTACTAGGAAGGCTAGAGCAGGAGACGAGTGACACGGGATCATCTGGGCTTTATGGAGAGGACAGGCTGTGCTGGAGGGCCAGGGAGGGCAGCACATGGAACTGCTCACAGCGTGCTTTGGGGGCAGGGTTAGCAGGAGCAAGAGACACAGCAAGGAGCATGTGGTCAGGAGTCTTCACAGGAGCAGTGGATGGATGGCATTAAGAACTGGAATACAGGAAAGCAGGTGTGGTGTGATGCTGCAAGGCTCCATGCTTTGGGCTGACCAAGGGAACAACACTGTAAGGGCTGTGAATGTCACCCTAAGCTGACAACAAGGGATGGCCTTATCATGAGGGTCCTGTGGTGTCACAGATGCTGGGATCTTGGGATCAAGGAGATGGGATCCCAGGGATGGGACTTGCCACATGTGTGGTGGTGCTTGTGCCCCATGTGCCGTCCAATGATGGCAGACCAATGGAGACCAATGATGGAGCTGTGCACTGGTGTCCACAAAGTTCCCTGAGGTCCTGGAGGTTGCCCACCATCTCATGGCTGTCTCTCGTCCAGCCACATGCTGATCTGATGCTGGTGGTGGGGAACTTGGAGGAGGGCACACAGTTCCTGTGTCATCTCTGCTCACTAGAGGGGCCAGTGACTGGAGTTCCACCAGAACTTCTCAAGAAGCAAGGCCTTGGCCACATCCCCCTTCTGCTCCTGTGATGGGCACACGGTGGAAGCCAAATGTTCCTGATAGGAGCAGGCTGTCCCTAGATGGTCCTCCTGCTGTCCCACTGCTCCCTAACCTGGGTACCAGCTCCTAACCTGGGTGCTGTCAGATCCCTCCCAGCTCTGTTTGCTCCCATGTCATGCCAGCAAGACCAAGACCAGCGTCTGCGTGGAGAGGCTGAGTGGTGCCAGGGGCTGGAAGGGATCCTTAGGTGTTGGAGATGCCCAAAATGGAGAGCAGACACCATCCAGGTGTCTGTATGAGACTGGAGGTGTTGTTGGTGACAGGATGGGCTCATGGAGGGTTCACTCTAGGTGTGCTGAGTAAATGGTTGGACTGATCTCAAGTCGTAGGGAGGCCCCAACAGCAAAGAACACCCTCTTCACCCCACTCAAAGAAGACCATGAGGATCCCTGTGCTGCTGGGAGCATGGGAGGATGTATGACATGGGAAGGAGCTGCAGGGCTGTAAGTGATGGGCATTATCAGTCATGGGTCATACTGGTACTTGGGATATTCTCCATCCTGGGATTGGGGCCAGCAGCAGTATGGGGCTGGGGCTGGGGATGGTGACAGTGATGACAGCAGTTCTTGGCCACACATTTACAGGGATAGGGCTGGGATGAACAGCTGAGCACTAGCTTTGGGCACACTTGGATTTCCCATGCTCACAGCCCTGCCCACAGGGAGAAGCAAGGTTGCAGAGGGAGTATGACTGTACCCGCCAGGACAGTCTGTGGCCAGACAAGAGCTGGCACGGAGCAGACAGTGCCACGGCCAGTGACTCCTTCCAGGAAAGCTGGCCCATGCTCTGCAGGACTCGCTCGCTGGCACCAGGAGCCAACTTCTAGGAACTCCTGGCTGCCTAGGAAAGTCTCAGCTGCCTGCGTGTCTCCAGTCTTTTAAGGAGCTTGTCCTCCACAGCCAAACTCCACCTGCCTCCTCCAGGCATCCACAGCACACACCACCAAGAGACACCCCTTGCCTTGGGGACAAACCAGCAGGTAGAATGAGGCAGGATGGGGCATGGGGACCATGCAGCACCTGGGCTCCACGTGTTTGTCTGGGTGCTCTTTCCTTGCAGCCATGTCCTTAGACATATCTCTGACCCATAGCTATGGTAACAAGCATGGCCCCAGCTTTGTCATTCCCAGAAGAGATCTCAGGTCTTGCCGAGGGGCACGGCTTCCTCCAATTGTCCCCAAGCTGCAGTGGTGGGGTTGGCACGGGGCTGCAACTCGCCCACGGCCTTGGCACAAGGGATACCATGCTCAGAGGTGGGGCGGTGAGATAAGGGACCCAGACACAAACAACAGCAAAGCCGAAGCTTCTGAGGCACCAAGGTGGGAGGTTTCAGAACGTGCAACTTCCGGAGGGACAGCTTGTCCTTAGCATGGGTCATGGCCAGGGATGCTGCCTGCAAGACTCATTGTGTTCTGGTGCTGTTATGGGGCACAGGGGGACCCCAGAGCATTTCTTAAGGCTACTTCAATTTTTGATCAGCATCTGACAAAATAATGAAAATGATTATGTTGTATTACTCTTAATAAATGACTATCTAGCTCCTCAAACTTACTTGTGACTCTCTCCATCTGAAATGGCTCAGTGGGGCTTGGAACATTTTGAGCATCCCATCCCATCCTGTCTCATCCCATCCAATCCCATGCCTTCCATCACATTTCATCCTGACAGCCACTGCTGGAGAATTTCTCATCCAGAAACAGCTTCTGATAGACTCCTGGGCAGGGAGAGCTTCCTGCATAGCCCTTCACAGGCTCTGCCCATCCCATCCTCTTCCAGGCAGTCATGTCTCCAAGGTGCAGTTCCCCAAGGTCCCTTGTAACAATAATACCTCTAAATCCCAGGAATGTGAGATATGGCCAAGACTGTGCATCACCCCCTTACTCTTTGGGGCACAAGGAAGGAGGAGGAGGAGGACTGGCTCTGTGAAAGGTGTCTCAAGCCCACGGCTGCCTGTAGTGAAGCAGAGCCCTGGTTGCAACTGGGATTTCAGGGTCTGCAGACACAGAGAGATGCCGAGAGGCACCAGGAGACTGCCCAGGGTCTCCTGTATGTTTGCTCTGTCTTCCCTCCCTGCTCACAGGATCCCAAACAGGAATCTGGGGGTATGTGTGGGGCTTTGGCTGCAGCCTGGTGGTCCCTGGGCTCTCTGGGACATCATATAGGAAATTACTCCCACAGATGTGTCCCCAAGATCATCTCCACCACGATCTAACACTGCCTTCAAACAAGGGTTGCCCCTCACTCTGCAGGCAAGGCAATGGCCTGGCACCATCAGAGGAGCACTGAGTGCCTCAGTTTCCTCCAGCATCCAGCACATTCATCAAACTTGGACAGATGGGACACCAGGGCCTGACCATGGGTTAGATGGACCAGGGAGAGCAGAATCTGGGGGCTGGACACCGTAGCACCTTGCATTTCCCTTGGCACGTCATGGACATCTAGCAGCTAGGACAAGCCCACCGCTGTGCAGAACCCCCTCTCATCCCCTTCCACCTCTCTCCCTGAGCCAAACATCAGGCGCTCCCCACGCCTGCCCAGCCCCTGGTGTGACCCAGACAGGCCCTGCTGTGAGGGAACAGGGGGTCAGGGGGCAGGCGAACATCTGGAGGCAGGCGCAGCCCTGCCCAGCCCCTGCAGAGGGGTCAGGTCTGTCTCTACTGGCTGTACCCCAGACCCCAGCCAGGGGGGCTGCGTGGGGTGGGGGGTGCTGACAGCATCCCTCTGCTGCTCAGGGCCCCCGGCAGTGCTGCACATCTGGCTCATCGGCTGCCGGCACATCTGGAGACACTCATGCAGCTGCCTGGAGCGGGTGGACAGGAGTGAGGGACATGAACAGGCTGCAGATGGAGGCACGGCTGTCTGGGGAGGGTCAGTCCCCCACCCCTGGTCTTGTTGGACCATGGTGTCAGTATTGGCCATCCCTAGGGACCTTGGGGTCCTCCTGTCATGCACCCTCTGTCCTTTATGTGGGATTCCTGTGTAGGAGAAGCCAGGAAGACCTCAGGTGGTTTCTCCTGGAGATGGTCACCCCTCAGTGAGAAGGTGAGTGGGGTGACCACAAGGGAGACGTACGTCCTAGCCCCTTTCTGTCCCGGCACCACCAGCCATGGTGGTCTGTCTCCAGTGACTGGCACAGCACTGGAGGCCTCACCATCCCCAACAAACCATCAGGTCCCAGGGCCAAGAGAACAGGGCATAGGCCCCTGCCTCCTCCAGCTTGGCCAAACCTCCCTGTGCCTCTCTGCAGGATGAGTCACCACTCCTCTGCTCTAACACCACCCCACCTGCAGTTCTTACACCACCATCCCTCTCTTTCTGGCCATGACCCCCAGCCAGGCATGGCTTTCCTAGACTGGGGGAAGATGCATCCTCAGAGTAGGCAATACCTGGGTGCTCTCCAGGTGATGCTGGCTGGGTTGATTCCTACCAACCCACCATCCAAGGGAGACCCTCAGTGTGCATGCGGTGCTGTCTGCTGCAGCAGCTGGACCACCTCCAGAGCATCCCCTGAGCACCAGAATCACAGAATCACAGAATCACAGAATTGTAGGGGTTGGAAGGGACCTCAGAGATCATCGAGTCCAACCCCCCT
>JAOWBP010004513.1:3610621-3625383 GCA_028571105.1 Tragopan temminckii | reverse complement strand
GGGTGGGGGGGGCGGCTCCTGACGCTGCCGTGGGGTCCCTGCCGGGAGCGTGGGGCCGGGGGGGGTCTCAGCTTGGTGGGGATTTACATTCTGGACCATGCAGTAGCACCAAAGTTCATGAGGTCATCGGTGACGGTGGGCGGTTACTTCCGCTTCCTCCCGCAGTATTTCCCTTGTGCGCAGCCAATTCCACCTGGGGATGGAGGGGAGACAGTGGATCAGCCCCCCACCCGTGCACCAAGAAGGTGCTCGGAGGAGGAGTGGGGGGATGCCAGGCAGCGCTCACCTCTAAAGCCCAGGGCCCCCAGGGCTCCACCGTAGGTCTTGGGGGGCTTCCCTGTGGGGACAAGGCAGAGAGATGAGTGGGGTGGGGGGCAGCGTGGGGACAAGTGCTCTTTGAGGGGACCCCAACCCAACATCCCCATGCGTGTGACCAGGGTGCACTCACCGCCGAATCCCAGCTGGCCGCCAACCCCACCTGCAAGCACAGCAAAACCTCACTGGCTTCAGGATGCTCTGCCCTGTGCCCCCAGCCCAGCTCTGCCCCACTCCCCTATGGCCATGTCCCCATGCCCAATGGGCTGCATGTCCCCGTGGACTGTGTGACCCCCGTGGGCATGGCAAAGAGCACAAGGGAAAGTACCTGGAAATATCGGTGACACACCAAAACCGGGAACTCCAACCCCTGGGGGGGAAAAGTGACAGCAGTGACAAGCAGTGACAGCCCTGCATGTCTGCGGTGTCCCCAGCCTACAGCTGGCTGCGAGCTGCCCCAAGAGCCACATCCCCACTATGCATGCCCACCCGGTGCGCCCCGCGAGGCAGTGGCATGGAGACAGGGAGCACAGCAGTGTGGGCAGTGACAGCCCCACCTCAACCCCCAGCCCCAGCGCTCACCTGGCCGCAGCCCCCCAGCACCAAAAGCTGTGCGAAGGGAGAGCCGCGGTGAGGGCATGGGGATGGGAGTATCACCAGGGTGCAGCCACGGCTGTCCCTGCTCCTTACCTGGCTTAGGAGGTTTTCCAGCAGCTCCTGGATACAAGAGCCCTACATCAGAGAGGGGCATCAGCACAGCCCCCACACTGAGTCCAGAGGGTTCCCAGGTGTCTCATACATTGTGGTCACTGCTGTACTGTTCCCTGTCTCCATGGCCTGGGCCATGCTGGGGCTGTGGCCATCCCCTCCCTGTTGTACCCCAGAGCACAGAAAAGGCACAGTGACAGTGCAGGGTGGGGATATGGGGACCATGGGACCCATGCCCCTGCTCCCCAAAACCCAGCCCTGCAAGTCGCAGCTGTGAGGGGACAGTGTGGCTCTGCATCCCCAAAATGCCATTTCCTTTTCAGCCCTTCCATCCCTGCGACCCAGACACTAAGCCCACCAGCACCACTCACCAGCACCGAGGCCACCAACTCCGAGGCCACCAACTCCAAGGCCACCTGTGATGGAGAGCCCAGGTGAGCACCCACAGGTGGCCGTGGGGACAGACAGCGGGGCTATGGGGGCTGCACTCAGGAAAGACTGTGGTGGGCTTCAGGCCAGGGTGGGAAACTGGGGCTGGAAACACTGAGCGTGGCAGTGCTGGCCTTGCCATCATACTTGGCTCACGTGGCAGTGGGATTTGCATGAAGCATTCCTATCTCTGGGTCCAATCCACTCCTCACCCAGCCCCACAGCAGCCCTCACCTTCCCTGTGCAGCCCCTTACTCCAGAGGAGCACCCACCCCCTGCACTACCTACCTGGGATGCCACCGACCCCTGGGACCCCAGCCCCGGGCACACCTGCAGAAGAGAGACAGTGAGGCCAGGTGCCCCCAGCCCACACAGAAGGGACAGTGACCCCAGGGGGGTAACCCTGACCCATCCTGCATAGGGAAAATGTCCCCACTCTGTCACCCCGTGCAGAGTGCCACCTCCCAGACCTGGGCCGTTCTGCCAGGGCGTGCAGGGATGTGGAGCAATGCCAGCACCCCGACCTCAACACAGGATGCCCAAAGGGGAGCAGGCTGGGGAACAGTGACCACGCTACGTACCGAATTTGGGAGGCTTAGCACCAGGCTGCACCCCGACCTGGGGGATGCCTGCAAAACAAGCAAGGGCACTGCAGTTAGGACAGGCATCCCATTCCCATCACACACAGCTGGATGTGTGATGCCCTCACCTGCTCCAGGGAGAACGCCGGCACCGGGCACCCCTACGCCTGGCACTAAGCCGGGGACACCACCGATGCCAGGTGTCACTCCTGGCACACCAGGAACACCGGGCACAGCACCTGGCACCCCTCCAACACCAGCACCTGTGGGGAAAGGGGCTGAGGACACAGCCTGGGGGCTGCGTGGAGCCGGAGCAGTGCCCGTGCCAGCACCGCTCACCCCCGTGGAGATGTGCCCAGCTCACCATATTTGGCTGCCTTAGCTGCTGCTTTTGCGGCTGCTGCTGGACCTCCAACACCTGAGACAGCAAGACAAGGGGCAGTGTCAGGGTCCCGCCCAGCAATGCTGGGTAAAGCTCATCCCTTTTATCTTGGCCACCCGCAAACAGATGGCTTCAAGCTGATGGAGGCCACCAGGATGCTCCCCATGCCCACTCTGTACCAGACCTGTCCCCAAATCAGCCGAGATGCCACCACAACCTGCCTCACCTGGAACACCTCCAACACCGGGGGCCAGGCCACCTACACCAGGAGCAAGGCCACCTACACCAGGAGCAAGTCCACCTACACCAGGAGCAAGACCTCCCACGCCAGGTGCCAGGCCACCTACACCAGGAGCCAGGCCACCGACTCCTGATAGAAAAGGGAGAGAAAGGTTGGGGTCTAGCTCAGGGAGAAAGATGGTGAATGAAATAGGGGAATGGCAGGCTGGGATGATTGTACAGATGAAAGGCTTGGGTGGATGGGTGGTGAGACGGAGGTATGGATGAATGGTGGATGGATGGATGGTGGATGGATGGATGGATGCCATGGTGGATGATTGAGTGTTGGTGTGGGTGGGTGGGTAGAAGGGAGACAGATGAACAAATGTATGAGAAGCTGTATGGATGATGAACCTAGGAGCCTCGATGCAGGCCAGCTCTCTGGAGAGCGTTCCCTGACACAGCCAGAATCTCATCCCATGCACAGCCTTACAGAAGGCTCATCCTTCGCCCTGACCCACAGGGACCCCATGCAGTGCCTAGCCTCAGCCCAGATCAGGGAAGCAGCCTGGGGTGGGGAGGTGCTAAGAGGCAGGACCTGTGGGATAACAGCAGAGCGAGTCCATCTTACCATACTTGGCAGCTTTGGCAGCCGCTTTGGCAGCAGCAGCTGGGCCAGCTCCTAGGGGAGATGGGGAACATGAGGGGCAGTGAAGGCTTGAGGTGGCTATGTCAGCATCTACCAGCCAGCGCCACCTCAGACATCCCTGAGTAACCCTTAGAAAACATCTCACCAGGCACCAGACCGGGTACGCCAACTCCGGGAACACCGACCCCAGGTACACCAACTCAAGGTACTCCGACTCCAGGAACACCAACTCCAGGTACTCCGACTCCAGGAACACCAACTCCAGGAACACCGACTCCAGGCACGCCGACCCCAGGCACACCAACTCCAGGCACGCCAACCCCAGGCACGCCAACCCCGGGTACACGCCCTGCTCCTGCAGAGAGGTTCAGGAATACATCCAAGCCCCTGCCCTGGCCATTTGTAAGCATTCTTCCCTCCATCCATCCCTTCCCTCCATCCACATCCATCTATCCCACCATCCCTCCATCAATCCCTCATCCCTCCATTCCACCATCCATCCATTGCCCCATACCTCCATCCAACCATGCACCCATCCCTCCATCCATTCCACCATGCACCCATCCCTCCATCCATTCCACCATCCATCCCAGAGCAAAAGATGAAGATCTCACCAAATGCGGCTGCTTTTGCTGCAGCCTTTGCTGCAGCAGCAGCTGCTGGGCCACCCACTGCAGGAACAGAAGAGAGGGTGTCAGGGGGACTGGCGAAGCTGGCACCATGTTGTCCCCTCATGCCAGCCCATCTGCTCACCTCCAACACCAGGTACCACACCAGGAACACCAGCCACACCAGGTACACCAGGCACACCAGGCACACCAGGTACACCAGGAACACCTCCAATGCCAACGCCAGGAACACCAACACCAGGAACACCAACACCGGGAACGCCAACACCGGGAACGCCAACACCGGGAATGCCAGCTCCTGCAGGCAGCAAGAGAGAAGAAGCTGGGTTTGCTGAGAGGTGGGACGTGGAAGTAGGGCTGCCCTCACCATGATGGTCCCCTGCCTCATCCCAGCAGCTGCTTGGGACACATGCCTAGTCCGGGGTCACCCAAGAGCTAGGAAGTCACCAGCACAGGGGCCGTTCCATGGGGGCTCCAGATGATGCTCACCATGGGGAGATGGAACCTTGCAGCCAAGTGGCATGGAGACATGGTTGGTGGCCCCCAGTATCCACCTGGAAGGGCTGGGGGCTCTGGGCGCTGGTCAGACTGGGAACTGCCCAGAGCAGCCACAGCCTTGACCCTCATTCACACCACAGGGACAAGTGTCAGGTCACTTCTTGTGGTAGGGACAAGTGCTGGAGGAGATGTCTGCATGGGACACCGCAGACACCCCAGGATAACGAGGTGGCCAGGGGGCTCCTTGAGTGGTGCAGTGCTTACCATACTTAGCTGCCTTGGCTGCTGCTGCTGCTGCTGCTGGTGTCCCAACTCCTGGGGACAAGAGAGAGGGACCCTGAGCCACCTGCCCCACAATGACTGCAGCGGGGAGACTGCTCACGGGGACAGTCATAGGGACAGTCACAGGGACAGTCACCTGCCACCCCAGGGACACCTCCGACACCGGGAACCAAGCCAGGCACACCGCCGACACCAGGCACAAGACCCGGGACACCACCGACCCCGGGCAGCACCCCTGCACCTGGAGGGAAGCAGAGCAGTCAGAGCACCCCAAAGTGCTGCTGGGGGGCACGGTGTCCTCTAGTGGCATGAGATGGCATGGGGCTACAGATCCCCCAGGCAAAGCTGGAAGCTGGAGCAGGCCCAGAGCTCCCAGATCTCAAGTGCCCCATGCACACCCCCTGGGGCTGCACCAGGGGCCAAGGGTGGATGAGCTCCCCCTAGCACTGCCAGCACAGGCATGGGATGCAGGAAGAAGATGCTCGCCAACTGCTGTGCTGCTCTGCAAGCGCTGTGATGCTCACTCGGCAGTGTGCATGATGCAGTGTCCCCACAGCATGCACACATCCAGGCAGGGGATTCCTAGCTCCCCAACCCTACAGCCCATGTGGCCACTCAGGAGTTGGTGGCAGCTGGCGGGACCGTGAGGTCCCCCAAGGACGGGCTCATCAATCCCAGCTGCTGCCGGGGCTGACGCATTTCCTCTGGATGCTCCAATGAGCGCGGGTTTGCTGCTGTGAAACTGAGTGCTTCTGCCAAGGAGGGGAGCAGAGAGCTGCAGATCTCAGCCCATCCCTCTGCTAACGGACTGCAATTCCTGCAGGCACCGGGAGCTGTGCGTGTCTCCATGCGTGGCTGTGGGCTGGGGGAGCATCCCAAAAGCAAAGCGCCCCACAAAGCCTCGCCAGCAGGGCTCAGGAGCAGGGACTCACCATAGGCTCCTGCTTTCGCTGCTGCCTTCGCTGCAGCTGCTGCCGCTGCTGGGCCTCCCACTGCCAGAGCAGCAGGAAAGAGTCAGGAGTGTGGGATATGGGGGCATGGGGACACGGGGATGTGGGTCTCGCGCCACGGGGCTGAGCCCAGCCTCACCTCCAGCTCCTGGCACAACACCAACACCAGGCACCACGCCGCCCACCCCAGCCCCAGGCAGGACACCGGCTCCTGCAGGAAGTATGGGGCATCAGCTCAGAGATGGAACAGCAGCAGCCCCCCCAAGCCTGGGAGGGGGCACAGCCTCCCCATTGGGGCCGTGGGTCCTGTGTATGCCCACAGATGGTGGCTCACCATATTTAGCTGCTGCTTTTGCTGCCGCCGCCTGCGCTCCAACACCTGGGGAGGGAACAGGACGAGATGCTGAGGAGATGAGGATATCCCCAGCACAGACTTCCCTTCTCCCTGGGGAGGTGACACAGCTCTGTCCCCTCTCTGGCTGCTGTGGGGCCGCCAGTTAGTGCCAAGAACCCTGTCCAAGCACCAATGACTCCAAAGATATGCCAGCTCCCCACGTCCCAGTCTATGGGTCCTGATCCCTGCACCCCCGAGAGCAGCCAAGGTGGGAGCCATACCTGTCCCAGTGGGGTACCCAGCCTTCCCAGCAAGAACCCCTGCTCCTATCCCACCTGGTCCGAGACCTGCAAGCACAAAGAGAAAGCACAGCAAGGTCAGGAGCTGGGTGCCGGGGCAGGGATGAGGCAGACAAACAGCTCCAGCCCCATAGCTGAGAACACGCTGGGGACACAGGGTCTGCGAGGAGCTACAACCGTGAAGCTATGAGCGCTCATCACAGGGCAGCTTACCATTGACGAAGGGCAATCTATAGCCACCTGGAGAGGAGAGAAGGCGCTGGTTAGCACCCGGCTGCCGGTGGCTGTGCCCGCTCTGCCTCGCGGTGTAGCCCCTCTTTGCCATCCAGCCAGCGAGCCCTCGGCACTGGGGCTCCTTCCCAGCCAAATCCTTTTTGGGGTGCAACCCCACATCACGATGGGGCTCTCAGAGGTCCCCCTCTCCAAAAGCGAACCCCACGCTGAGGGCTGTGGTGCACGGAGCTGGTTTCTGACACGAGCATGTCTTTGCTGGAGCCTCCCATGACCCCGCACCGACAGCGATCCCCCGAGAGCCCCACGGCGAGAGCCGTACCCGGCCGGCTGCGCCAGGCTCTAATGTGCAGCTTTAATTGGAATCAGGGCTTGGGAACTGAAACGTGACCTCACTGGGAGGTCCGGGGGATTACGAGAAGGAACATCGCGGCCGGGGAGATGGCTCCTTGCGAAAGAGCAGAGTCCCATTGCATGTGCCAGCATGGGGACACCTGGTGCACAACGTGGCAGTGACCACAGTCCAAGGAATGGTGACAAAGTGGCACCTGTGGCAACACAGCACGGTGGCCTGGTCCCCTGCTGGCACCGCAGGCTGGACCATCACCCACAGACAGGATGAGACAGCATCCCCTCCCACAGCCAACATGTGTGCTCCAGATTCCCCCACCCGTTAGCTGTTTCCACCAGCTGCCACGCGATGCTGGGAGCGCTCTGCAGGCGGTGGCTGTGAGCTCACCCCACAGCTGCCTGACGCCAGGTGACGCATGAAGGTGGCACCAAAGGCCCAAACCTTTGGGATTCTGGGCATTTCTCTGGGTCCTCAGTACCCCAGCACCCATCCTGTACCAACACAAGGACAGCCACCAGTGTCATCAGTGCTAACAGAGCAGTGCTTCTGGCATGGAAAGCCATTCTCCCAGACCTGAGGCCACCTCAACGCAGTCCCCATCCCTCTGACATCAGCGGGGATCCTGATTCCAGCCACAGATCAGCGTGCACCCCCAGCAAACTGGGGACCCTTGGGGCCCCCTCCTGCTCCAGCACAGCCCAGGATCTGGCTGGGGCATCTGGAGCAATGCACCCTAAAAGGAAACTTTCCTCTGAAAATGCTGTTTTCATGCCTCCTCACCCCTCTTGCCCTGCACACAGCACAAGGGATGTAAAGACAAATCACACATCTCAGCAGCCCCTGATGAACTGATCTGCTTCAACCAAGAGCCCCACACCACTGGAGAGCGACAAGCTGGGATGCACCCAGCACCCGAAAACACACCAGGGGACAGAAACACCATCCTACCACACACCCTGCAGGAGGTGGCACCGCACAGCAGCCACAAGGATGGGGTCCACAAGAGGGGGACGGGGATACGGCAGCCACTCTCTGCTGTGGGGCTCACTGCTCGGAGCCAGGCACAGCAGCTCCCCAGAAAGTGGGTCAGCCCCGTCTGGGCCGTGGGCCACTGGCAGGGCCGCCGGGACGTGGCCAGGTGCCTGCAGCAGGCACCCCATGAAAGGCCGTCTGGGGCCGGGCGGCCAGACGGCATCCGATCTGCGCAGGGCCGGGTCGCCCTAACGAGCGGAACGAGCCTCTGCGGGAGGAAGCGGGCGCTGGCCAAGTATTTCTGCCGTGGGCCCCGCCGGGGGAAGCTGCCGGGACTGGCGGTCGTTGCGGGGAGGGATGCGCCCCGGGGTGGGCTGCACCCCAGAATAACTCCCGGAGACCCACTTGCTCCTGCACACCAGGGATGAGGGGCCCCACTGGGCTCTGGCTCCCATCCATGGCCTGGGTGTCACTGGGGTGCTGCTGGCACCCCCAGGCAGGCAGTGCCCCTCTGTCCCCACCGCTGCCACCCCGCTGCTGTCCCTGCATGCGATGGGTGGGTCTGGCACCCGGTGCAGGGATGGGTGACAGATGGCACTGGGGCAGCGCAGGTTGGGAGAGGGGTGCTGAGCACCCCTGGGCTGGGACTGAGCATCATCTCTGCGGGCAGTGAGGAGGGAGCCCTGCCTCTGTCCCCACTGCCATCCTGCTGGTGGTGGCCTTGGCGAGGGGTCCCCAATGGGGGACACACAGCCTGGGTGAGCGTCTGGTGAGCAACCCTTGTCCCCCAGGAGCCACAGAAAGCAGAGGTCCCTGAAAGGATGTGCTTGGTGCCGGGAGGGAGCTGCGGACCAGCATGGGGTGGCCCAGCCCAGCATATGTCCCAGGGCCACCCAGGGCCACCGCGGCTCAGCCCGGGGCAGCGGGGACGGCGGCTCGTCCCCCCACCCGCATCCCTGCTGGCTGTGGCCGCTTACCTGGGAGCTTGGGAGCTTTGATGGGATACCCCAGAGGGACACCGGGCTGCTGGCCTCCAAAGCCTCCCAGTCCTGCAAAGCCAACAGCAGACGCTCACCTGGAGCCTGCGCCCAGGCTGCCACCAGACCTTGCAGAGCGGGGTGCCCGCGGCACCCTGGGTCCCCGGCCACGGCTTGGGAAACCTCTAAGGCACCTTCTGGTGTGGGGAGGCTGTTGTGGTGATGGAGAAACTTAGGAAGGAAGAGAAGAACTGGGGGGATAGAAGGGGCACTCACCGGGGATTCCTGCGAAGGCTCCTGCTCCTGGGGAGAAACAAACACACAGCCTTGAGTTGTGGGGTTCCCAGCAAGATACAGGGTCCCACCTTGGGCTCAGCTGTGGGCAGTAGAAGGGCTGACACAGGGACAGCTCCAGTAGGGTGGAGGTGAGCCCTGGACCTGTTGTATAGGTGGGAGCAGGGACATACCTGGAGCTTTTGCCTTGACCCCGGTGCCGGTGGGAACGCCGGGCAGCACGCCTACGCCGGGGAAGCGGATACCTGGGGCGGAGCAGAGGGGACAGTGAGCACCCTGGGGCTTCGTGGTACCCAGAACCACGCCCCCTCTTGCCTGCTAATGCCCAGAGATGAGAGAAAAACCCTCTGGACTTGCCCTGAGGCACCTGCATCCAGCACCTCAGCCTTAGAATCATAGAATCATTCAGGTTGGAAAAACCACCAAGATCACCCAGTGCAAACATCACCACGATGCCACTAAACAATATCACTGCATGTGACATCTACACTTCTCTTGGAATCACGTCACCCATCCCTGGCTCAGCACCCCGGGCTGCACTGAGCCCCCCTGTGCCCAGCACCAGTGTGATGGGAGGGGACACAAACTCCATCCATGGCATATCCCTCCTCCAGCCCCGTGGCACCAGGGTGGAGGTGGCTCCTACCCCTTCAGCTGTCACCCTGCCCAGGAATCCAGGGAGAAGGCTCCATTTCTGCCCATCAGCAGTTGGGATCCATTTTTACTTCAGTTTTTTTCTTTTCCCTTTTACAACTGTCTTTCATTATAACTCATGCCATTTTCAGACATGGAAAACATTCCTGACCAGCGACACACTTCCCATTCTGACAGTGTTGAAACATCTTGTTTTCACAAGTTTTCCTCCCCTGATCGCTTTGTGGTGAGGGATTCCTGTCCCCCTCCACCTCTCTTGCCCCCAGACTGCTCCACTCAGTGTCTCTTGTGCCCACACCACGTCCCCAGAAGTATCAAGTCCCCACCTTTGGCACCATGGAGATGTTGCTTTAGCAAGCGGGGCTGGAAATGGTTGGGGAGGGCAAGGAAAGGTGGGCAGGGGGCTGGGCAGGTGGCAGCAGTGTCCTGGTGGGGCTGGGCACATTGGGATGGGGATGCAAGGTCAGAACACAGCCAGCCACAAGGCCACCAATGGGTCTCCAAGGTGCTGCCTGGGGGGAGTCGGATTGGGGCTCCCTTGGAGACTAAGGTGCTGCTGTGGGATGAGGTTCCCACTGCAAGTTTGGGTATTGCCATGAGGTGAGGATCCCCTCAGAGGTTGTGGTGCTGCTGTGCGACGGGGATGCCCTCAGAGGTTGTGGGGCTGCTGTTGGATGGTTGTGCCTTGCTGGTTGGGGTACTTCCATGCATGGGAACCCACTCAGAGGTTGGGGTGCTGCTGTGAGACAAGGAACCCCTTAAAGGAGGGAGTTCAGCTGCAGAATGAAGACCTTTTTGGAGATAGAGATGCTGCAATTGGATCAGGGAGTTGCTCAATGGTTAGGGTGTTGCAGTGGGATGAAGATCCCTTTAGAGGTTGGGGTGCTGCTGTGGGATGGGGACTTTCTTGAAGGTGAGGGTGCTGCTCTTGATTGGGTCCCTTGAAGTCTGGGCTGCTGCTGTGAGATGGGGATATCCTTCAAGGCAGAGTTAGTGCCATTGGATGACAACCCCCTCAAATGAAAGGGTGTTCCCATGGTATGGGGACCCGCTCAGTGACCACAGATGGGACCCAGCTCACCTGCTCCAGGGAGCACACCGCCACCCGGGAAAGCTCCGGGGATGCCAGCACCTGTGGGACAGAAGAAAGGCAGCAGTGAGCACCTGTCCGAAGGCACTGCCCGGTGCTCCCAGTCCCATCTGGGCCGTGCACCTACCTGGCACTTTGGGGGGCTTCCCCGCCGCACCAACCCCGGGCTGCACCGCACCTGCAGGAGCAGAGAGCCCTGAGCACCCATACGGTGCTCCCACAGGCTCAGAGTGTGGGAATGGGGCGTTTCCTACCTGGGACACCAAGGCCTCCAGGAACTCCAACTCCACCCACGCCACCAAGGCCACCAAGGCCACCCACACCACCAAGACCAGCACCTGGGGATGCAGGGAAAACAAGGGCACAGGGTGAGATGTCACCTTTGGGCTACGGATGCCAAAGAAAGGCAGCAGGGACACCCCAAGGCAGCACAGGGCATGGATACTCCAGGCGAACTCCAGAGCCCTAAGGATGCCCAAGCCCAGAGGTCCCCCCCAGCATCCCCACAGACACCCCCGGTACTCACCAGCTTTTGCCGCAGCCTTAAGAGCGGCCGCGGATGCAGCACCTGGGAAGGCTGCCCCGGGGAAGGCTCCCAAACCTGCTCCCAAACCTCCGACCCCAGCACCTGCAAGCAATGGCATAATCTTAGCACCCATCTCCACAAGCACCCACCCAGCCCTGCAGCACCTATGTGCAGCAGGAGGAGTGGGGTGAGCCCAGGAGCAGGAAGTTGTCTGTAACCCAGGGCTGCAGCAGAGGCGAGGGGCAGTGAGCTGGCGTTAGGCACAGCGAGGCAGCGTTAGGTGACATTTGCATGGGGACAGCTCTGCGGTGCCAGCCTGGATCGTGTCCTGTGCTTTGTCACCCCATGTCCCCCAGGACACCTGCTCTTGTCGCTGCCTGGGGCTGCCCAGCTTAACCCCACGGGAGGACACGGCCATGGGGGTCACCCCGCTGCCGGTTCACAGCGGACAAACCCCACGGCGGAGGGGAAGGGCCACCCACTGTCCCTGGGGAAGCTGACTGTGTAGAGGATAATCCTGGTTCATGCTCACCTGGCTGCAGGCCAAGAGGGCCGAGTCCCCCGAGGCCACCGACCCCTGGAAAGAGAATTGGGCTAAGGAGGACAGCGTGGCTGCAGGGGCACTGCGTGGGGACTGGGAAGGGGTGGGGCTGCAGCAATGCTTTCCCATCCCTATCCCATGCTGTTCTGGCACCTGGGCCAGTCTGTGGTGTTCCCTGCGATCATCCCGGCAGTTGCTCCCTGCGCAGAGCAGGGATGTGGCTGTCACGGCAAATAGGAATGTGCGTGGGATGGGTTCCCCCAGGAACCAGGGTCACCAAGAGGGCCCTATTTGCACCATCCCAGCGGGATGCATCGGACCGGGGTCCCAGCCCACCAGGCCCCAGGGATGGGCACAGGGGGTGGGGACCGGGCTCAGACTGGAGCACAGGACGCGTGTCCCCATCCGACGGCCACCGCCGTCCCTTTCCGCCCCACCCATCCCCCACCCGCCGGGCCACGAGGGGACGGAGCCTAAATGTTTATGGCTGAGGAATGAGTCCCTCCGGCTCCGGCCAGCGCTGCCTTCCAACATCTGGGGCTAATCAGCGCTCGCTCCCTCCAGGCGCAAATTCCACTGCCTTTGGCTCACGGCGCGGACACCGCTCCGGCTGGGGCTTCGCGGCTGCGCCGCGTTTGGTTTTAATTACGCCGAAATAAAGGGCCTTGTTTTTCTTTCCACAAGCTGAAATCTGAGTAAACGGAGGTTGCAGGCCCCCGCCTGGGGCTGGCGCTCCCGCGGCGCGGAGAGGGGACGGGGCAGGCAGCGCATCCCGCCCCAGGCACTGCGCTCCCCGTCCCATGGAGCATCCCCTGCGTACAGACAGCGGGCTTCTCCATCAGCGCCCTGCCACCACTCATCCCCTCCTATTTGGGCAGACGAGCCCCAGCCGAAGCTGCTCGACTATGGGACTGCTGAGGACATCTGGGATATGGGAACAATTGGAGAGAAAGTGGCAGCGCTGAAGCCAGGGACAAGGGTGAAGGCACGCAGAGACATTGTGGTTATTGAGAGCTTGGTGAGCGGAAAGCGCTGGCTGGTGACAGGGAGCATCCCATGCCCACGGCCTCCTCCTGCATCCTGGCTGCTGGTGCAATCAGTGAGAGATGGAGGGAAGGTTCATACCTGGTTTGAGAGGTTTTCCTGCAGCCCCGAGCCCTGGGGGAGATGAGGGAGAGCAGTCAGGCACAGCATCCCCTGCAGTGCATCCCCTCCTGGCATGGGGACACCACAGGGTGCTGCCGTGCCACCTTCTCCCTGTCCCAGGCAAGGGTCCCCAGCACTCACCTGCTCCCAAACCTGCTCCCAAACCTCCAACTCCAGCACCTGTGAGCAACAGCACAGTGTCAGCACCCACATCTGCAAGCTGCCACCCAGCCCCCGCTCATGTTGTGGGTCCTGGGGTGACAGTCAGATCAGAGGTCCCCAAGGCTGCATGTAGCCAGAGCACTGAGGACAGGCTGTCACCCAGGACCTTCCCACAGTGGGGGCTGTGAAGGTGCCAGCTATGGGCAGGTGGCTCCAGCATAAACTTGGCACAGCCCTCTCCCCACACCAAGAGGGCTGCAGCCACCCAAGGCTGGGTGTCCCCATGTCCCATGCTCCTGCCTTGCTGGTCTCATAGGTGTCCTGGGTGCCTCCCCAAGGGCCTGCCCCATCCCCGTGGTACCCCCAACTGCTCAGCTTTCCTTACCTGGGAAAAAGCCTCCTCCTGGGACTCCCCCTCCCGGGATAGCACCAGGGACCCCTGCAAGAGGAGAGACTATGGTTAAAACCCCCACAGGGATCTGTGCAGGACTGGGATGGGGGCACTCCCTAGAGCAGGGTGAGCTCCCTGCCTCCAGTGCTGCAGTGGTGATGGGGTCTGCAGTTGCCCCAGGACCAGCTGTGGGTGTTAGCAGGATAACAAGCAGGCTGGGATCCAGCTCTGCCTCCCCAAACCATGCCAACTTCAAAACCCAATCCCACCCAATCTGTATCTCTCTGTTCATTCCTGCAAAGTGGAGAAGCTCCTCAGCCCCTCTGCTCTCCGAGGATGGTTGGAGTGGGGCTTCCAGGTGGTGTTTGAGGGCCTTTGGGGTGGGTGAACTCCCTGCCAAGTCACATTCAGCAGATGGATGCTCCCTGCTGCATGGGGTATATGTGTGGGGTGCAGGATGGCAGGGATATCACTCAGCACGAATGGTTGGGGTGCAGAAACATGGTACAGGGGATGCTCTGCTCGTGGCCAGGCTTTCTTATCATGAGTGGCTTGTAAAGGGATTTGCGGTGTGGTGGGCAGGGTTGGGGGGCTCACAGTGGGCTGGGCAGGGAGGATTTGGGGCTTCTGGAGCATGTGATGGCCAGGGGGGACCCTGCACCCCCAGGAGGTTGGTGCATGCGGTGGCACAGCCCTGGGGCATGTGGCATGTGGAGCCTCTGACTCAAGGGTGTTCCTTGCGCTCTGCCACCCTGTGGGGCACCAGGGACGGAGTGCCAACCTTGCCTTGCTGGGATGCACACAGATATGTCAGGTGGCACACAGTGCACACACAGGTGAAGGACAAGTGTCTGCACATGGAGGATGCACACCCCTGTGCGCACACACACTGGGGGACACAGGCCCAGCAGTGTCCTCCAGCTGATGTGTCCCAGCAATGCCCAACAGCAGATTTGGCACCATGCATCCCCAAACCAGCCTGGGGCACAAACCCAGCTGTGGTGCAGCTGATGTCCCAGGGAGCAGCGCTGTCTCTGTCCCCGCTGACCACCCAGCCCAGCCCAGCCTAGCAGGGCGGCAGCCGGCCAGCGCTTACGGAGCGGCTCCTTTTCCTGGCACATTCCCCTGCCTGCCCTCCCTCATCCCCCCCC
>JAOWBP010004513.1:3583217-3599534 GCA_028571105.1 Tragopan temminckii | reverse complement strand
CTCCATGGGGCCCTGTTTGAAGGGGGGGGGGGGGCTCGGTAGGACCGGGTTTGTGGGGGGAATCCCGGTTTGAAAGGGAAGGCCCTCAGTGAGAGGCAGGAGTTGAGGGGAAGGGAAAGCCCCTGGTAGTCTGGTTGTGAGGTTGGGAGTCTCCGGTGGGTTGGAGTTTAAGGGAGGAGGTGGCCCCCGTGGGATTGACTGTGAGGGAGGGAGGTCTCCGTGGGGCCGTCGGAAGAGAAGGGTCCCCGGTGGGACTAAGATGTGAGGGGAGAAGGCTCTCAGTTTGCAGAGGGAAGGTGCCTGCGGGACCTGTGAAGCTGAAGAAACCCTCAGCTTCTGCGGGCTGCCTCCACCCAGCTGCTCCCTGTGGCCTTGGCAGCAGTGCCCCAGGGCCACTGACTCAGCCCTTGGCAATAGGATTCGTTCCTCCCCGCTCGCCCCAAGCTCGGTGTCACCCCACAGCCCTTTCTAATGCTGCTTTCCTTCACTAGGGAGAAAGATATTGACGAGGTCCTGCAGACACACACAGTGTTTGTCAATGTTTCCAAAGGCCAGGTGGCAAAGAAGGAAGACCTTGTCCGGGCATTTGGAACAGATGACCAAACAGAAATCTGTAAAGTGGTAAGTTCTGTGCACTTTGCAATACGTTTATAAAAGCTTGGAGATACATGCCTGGTGGGTTGGTTTGTTACTGGAAGGCTTTCATAGAATGAAATGTTGATGTATGCAGAAGAATGATTTATCTGTTCGTAGATGTAGTTCTTGGGTGTAATGTTAAATTTATACATCTCTTAGATGAGAGTTCTGATTATTCTGTACTGCTTTTATGCACTGATCTCTGCAGACACAGATGAGCTGCAAGGGTGCTCAGAGGGCTGGAGCATCTCTCATATGCAGACAGGCTGAGAGAGTTGGGCTTGTTCAGCCTGGAGAGGATGAGGCTTTAGGAAGACCTCGTAGCAGCCAAATAGTGCTGTTCCTGTGGGTTTTTCCCCTAACATCTTTCCACCATTGTGTGTCATTGCTGATACGGTTATTCTTTTTCAACACTTCGTGTCTAACCAAAACTTTCCAGCAGTCATTAAATTTAATGCTAGGCTTTTTACTTTTTAGTCAAATGTTTGGCATTTATTAATCTCTTTATTTGTAATTAACTCTACAGATTCTATCAAAAGGGGAGTTGCAGGTATCAGACAAAGAACGACAAACGCAGCTGGAGCAGATGTTTAGGGACATTGCAACTATTGTGGCTGACAAATGTGTGAACCCTGAGACCAAGAGGCCGTACACTGTAATCCTTATAGAAAGAGCCATGAAGGATATTCACTACTCTGTCAAACCAAACAAGAGCACTAAGCAACAGGTTAGTATTCCCTAAAAATCAGCTTGCACCAAGAGGTGTTGCCTTCAAGTGAAATTTTGCTATGGATGTTCTCACAGGAATAAAAAAGCCCTGTGGTCGAAAGCTGTCAGAAGGGTTTGTCAGCTGGCTGGTAGCTGTATGATGACTACAAGCAACTTCTGCTGCTGATGTAAATGAGAAGTTTTGATCTCTGCAGCATTTAAATCCTCTTTATTCTTTTCTGAATGTCTCTGTAGGCACTGGAAGTGATCAGACAGTTAAAGGAGACCATGCAAATTGAACGTGCTCACATGAGGTTACGATTTATTCTTCCAGTAAAGGAGGGGAAAAAACTGAAAGAGAAGCTCAAGCCACTGATTAAAGTTATTGAGAATGAAGACTTTCATGATCAGTTAGAAATTGTAAGTGATAAAGCAGATCTTGGCTTTCATATGTGATTTTACCTGTGCAGTGTAGAATTAATGTAGGGAAGTTGTTTAGAAAAACTGCAAGGGTACCAGAGATGTAGTTCTCCTCTGTACCATAAAGATTGGAAGTAGTCTTTATGGCCCAGAGATGGCTGGTTCAGGTTGAGGAGAAGCACAGTGTAGTTTCTCTTAGCAGTCGTTGTCCTGTCACATTGATGAGTTTCTCTGCATATGTGGAATTTTCCTGTTAATTATTTGGTAGTTCTGGCCTGTATTTTGGCAATAGTTAGTTTTTTTAAAAGCAGTTTGTGCTACAGCAAATTTGGTATTGGTAAAAAATTTTTTAAGAACAGTTAAGAATTTAGAAACCTAACTGTCAAAGTGTCCAGAATCCTGACTGTGCTGGAATTGCAAAGCTTTTGTAAAGATTACTTAATACAAATTTCTTATCAACTCATTTAAGTTACTAAGATCTTAATAACTGGAAAATAACAGTTTTTAAATGAAAATTAAGTATTAGGCCTTGAAAAGTTGATGAGAATCAAATATTACTGCTTGATTGATGATCTGTGGTATATTTCAGGTGTGCCTTATCGACCCGGGCTGCTTCAGAGAGATTGATGAGCTGATCCGGTCTGAGACCAAAGGGAAAGGAACGCTGGAAGTGCTCAGTCTGAAAGATGTGGAGGAAGGAGATGAAAAGCTTGAATAACAAAAACCCTTCTGGAGCACTGCGACTACTTCAGCAATGTTTAACAACTGGCATTAGCCACTCCTTTCTGTTTGGCCTTCTTGTTTTTCTCCAACCTCTTGCTGCCAAATACCTTCTGACACACTAACCCCTTGGGATTTTTCCATGCAGTGTTTTTTTTAATCATTTTTCACTTGCTTGGTTTACAGGTGATTTGCCTGTAGGAACATTTTGTGTCAGAGTTGCACTAATGAGAATTGAGTTAAGACTTGATAGGGAATTTAGCTTTGGTGAATGTTAAGGGTTGCTGATGGAGGGTGTTTGACTGATACAGTGCCAATCACGTTTGCTTCGATTTGTCAGTGTTGAGTGGAAGACTGCATAGGCCACCAAGGGGTGGGTGTTGTATGTGAGGAGAGAAACCTTTGGGAAAGAGAGATACATTTTCACTTTCAGACAAGTGCAAAGTGTGGGTCGTGTCTGTTGATCTCTTGGCAGCATGAAAACTGATGTAGACATCCATAATTGGCTGCTTAATAATTACAGTGATTAAAAGGACCATTCTTGTATATTTCCTTCACTGGGTATAACAGTACTTGCTAACTTAGAAAAAATGTTCTCCAAATAATTTATTCATAAAATATATTTAGCTACATTGGTAAGAAAAAAAATAATAATTATCATCTATTTATGTATTACAGATACAGAAAGAAATAACTATTTTTGTTATAGCATAGGAGCTATGCCTGGCTGCAGTGGTGCATTTGGAGGCTGAAGGCGTGGGCTGCATTTCTGAGCTGTTGTCATTCATGGGATGAAATGAAGCGGATCTCTCCCAGGCAGTGGCCTCTGGCCATTGTGCTAGGCAGGCTTTTGTTGGGCCCCCATTCCCTCGTGGTAGCTGTCCTTTATCCTGTGGCTTTTTATGCTTCTTTCTAGCACAGCTTTTCCAGCCAGCTCCTGAGGCACGGCGTTCTGCATAGTTTTGTAAGGGCTTGTTTCAGCTGTGCGAAACGAATGCTTTCAAGTTTGAATTGGGGATCTCAAACAAGAGGGAAAAGAGGACAGAAGCTGGAAAGATACTAAAAATACAATGAAAATACAGGCCTGGTATACACTCCTGGGTGTCTGAAGGCTGAGCCAGCAGGAGTTTAAGGGGAGCCTTTGGTATTCGTGTGCCTGGTGCCATGCTGATAATACACAGCGAATTGGGATTTGCAAGCTGGCCAACCACTAGATCTGTGCTTCAAATGAATATGTGTTATGTTCATTCCTCGCTGCGTAATTTTAGAGTAAATTACCTTTTATATGACAATTAAACAGAGCTCGAGTTTGTACTCTTCTCACGACCTTTTCCTTTCTGAGTCTTCTAGAGTTGATGTGGGGAGAATTGAAGTCAACCAGAGAAAGATTTGAAATGTCGGATGCAGAGGAACCTAGATCCTTAGTCAGAGGCTTCATTTTTGAAATTGCAGCCTGTTAACATGAGCTTGTGTAAGGTTGGATTTAATTTCTTCAGCAGTTTTTTGGGAGGACTTGCCACTGTGGAGCTTGCGTTTTGCTGAAGGGTAGTGAGATGGAGATTCTTGATTTAATCAGTTTTAAATTGCTTTCTGTTGCCCCCAAGATAATCTGCTGTCCTGTTTAAATGCTGCCTAGGAAAGTTTAGGGGTGTAATTAGTGTATTTGTGAGGTGGACAAAGTTTAAACGTGGAGATCTACATGTGTGGATAGGCGGGCAACTTTCCTCATGTGCACAAGTCCTTAACTGCTTGTCTTTCAGGTGGCCATCTCCTCATGCATTCTTTATGAAAAGGATGGTAATGCTGGTATTTAACCTGTCACTGGCGCTTAGAATTAAGATGTAATCCATAAATCTGCAAAGGAGACGCTGAGCAAGAACCTCATGCAGCATTGTGTTGGTTTATTTGATTTCACAATTCTGTAATTTCTTTGGGTTTTGTGCACTTAGAACGCAACAGGGTGGCTGCAGGTTAAGGACCTTGAGTTACAGAAACGTAATCTAAGCTGATTTATGAGCTTGGTGCTAGGAAGTCAATTTCCATATATTCTTTTTCTACAAATCAAATGTTAAGGATTTTCTCTGGTAGAGGGAGCTTGATTTTATTTATAAACATGCTTGCATTTCTTGTCATGTTTGCATTTCAGCAAGAATGGATGGTAAGCATCAAAATAAATACCAGTATTGGCAGCGGTTCTTTCCATTTTTGACTTTTGCCCGTTTCAGGAAGGAGTGTAATGGTTTCAGGGCTAATTAACAGAGATTTCCAAAGATACTTCCATAAATAATAACAGTCGCATCTGAAGTACACAGACAGCTTTGAGGTGAGACAAAAAATTGTCACATAGACTTTGAATTTCTCATGAGTAATTGATGGAAGCTGAATCAAGGGGGGGAGGGGGTGGGAACAAGAAGAATGGAGTGAACAATTAGGTAATAATTCATCCTTCCTGATCTGATGGTCCCAAGCCATCCTCTCTGCAGTGCTGAGATGCTCCTGGAGTAACATACCCCTTTTGGGCGTGCCCTGTTTCCTAGTGGGACTGGGCAGGTTGGAACTGCCGTAGCCATGGTGACTGGGTGCTGAGTGGGGTCTAAGTCTGCATCCTTGCTTTTCAGAGCTCAGTAATGGCTTAGAGGTTGCTCTGTGCCTTGCAGAAGCAGAGGGGAAGGGGCTGTGGGTGCTGTGCTCGAGCTGTTGGGGCAGCGGGCAGCCAGGAGGTGCGAGAAGGCTGGCGCAGGGTGTGCAGTGCCTGGAGGAGCCGTGGTGCTGGTTCTGTTTGAGGTCACAGACTGCCTCCAACAGACAGGGACCGCAGCAACTGTCACACACACTCTGAATCTGGAGGCAGGACTGCTGGCACCATGCAGGGCCGCAGGGCAGACATGAACCAGCAGATCCAGGAGCTGCGCAACATCATTGCCTTGCAAGGTGCTGCTCTTACAGCATTGCAGGGACAGCCCATATAAAGCTGAATCCGTGGGGACTCTTTGGGATGCAGGGAATGCGTGCAGTGGTTGAGGAGTAGTGACCGTGGTGGGTTTGGACATTGGTCTCCAGTGTGGCACTCAAATGAAATGGGTGACAGTCTCACAGGGGACGGAGTCTGCAGTGGCTTCCTGTTCCCATGGGCAAAGCGACCCCCTGGAGAAAGGGGACATCAGGTTGCCACTGGGGCTCAGTGGGGCCTAGGCACTAGGGAGGCAGCATTTGGCCCACTGTCCTTTTCCCATTTCCTGAGCCTCTGGGACAGAGGAGGGGACTCGTGTTCAACGCAGGGCAGCAGCAGTGGGTGGTATGGCACTAACAGCTCCTTAACATCCTGCAGAGCAAGGAAAAAAGTTTTCCAGGCAGTTGTCTGAGGAAAAGCTAAGGCAGAACAAAAATCTGCTTTCCCAGCTGCATGGGACATTGCGGGAAGACATCCATGCACTGGACATTGCCCAGAAGGTACCTGCCATTCCTACCAGATGTGCCCCTGCTCCTCTGCTGGGTCCCTCCAGGAGCAAACACCAGCCCTGTAGAGCAGCAGTAGGCAGCGACGGTGCCCAGACGGACGCTGATCTCTCTGTCCCTCTCTTGCCTGCAGCATGACCAGCGCGTCATCTCTGAGTTTTGCAGAGTGCAGAAGTACTTGTGTGGCAAAACTGTGCAGGTAACAGGAAGGGTCTGCCTGGCAGCAGCTGGGAACGGGTGCTCACAGGAGTCCTTGGGCCAGCATCCTCCCCCAGGGCTGGTGCTCTGAGACCCAGGGTGTGCATGAGTCCCATCCCGTGAGAAATGCTCTTTCTGTTGTGGGAGCCATCAGTACAGATATCTTCCAGCTCTTTGAGCAGCTCCCCAGCAGAGCTATGGCTGCCCTGCCTGCATTGTCTGCTGGATTCCTGTAGGGCACAGCTGCACCCTGGGGAGCAGCATGCTCTCTCTGCCTGTCCCAAGGTCACAGCCCTGCTAGATGCCCATGGGCATCCAGGCTGTGCCAGGGCAGTCCCAGAGGACCTGCTTTGCTCACGGGTCTCTTGCAAGGACAGAGCAGTGCCATCACATGCTGCCAGCATCTATATCTGGGTCATAATCGATTTATTTTAATTGATGCTCACTCAGTCCCGGGTCTGCATTCTGCATCCTGGCTCTGGAAAGCCATCAGCACCCACGTCTGCCTTGCTCTGCTGCCTGGGGCAAAGCTCTCCCACACTCAGCCCTGCCTGGGACTGACCATGTCCCAGTGTCCCCACGTCCCCAAGCCTCTGACTCTGCCCTGGAATGAGGTTCAGGCAGGTCCAGCCCATGAGCTCCTGCATGCCTGTCCAGGGGGCCCGAGAGAAGCTCCGGAGCAGCATCTTCGACCGGGTGAATGCCTGCAATGCGCTGCTGCACGAGGTGAGGCAGAGGAGCCAGGCCCGGGATGCACTGCGGTGGCAGCTGCAGCAGCTGCTGGATGTCAGGATTGATGACAAGCAGCACCAGGAGCAAGTGCAGGTACACAGATCCTTCCCAATCCCAGCACTGCCCAGGCTCAACACGCCGGGTCACCCCATGTCCCACCCCGCAGATGATTCGCCAGCTGGAGAACAACATTGAGAAGATGCACATGAAAATCCATGCTGGGCAGAAGGTGACCACGCTGTACCTGGCACTGCGGGATGTCCTGAAGAAGGTGAGCTGCCCCTCACTGTCCCCACTGTGTGATAGGGCTGCTCCGTGGCTGGGATCTGACCGAGGACGTCCCACCGAGGTTTGTTTGACCCGTGGCTCAGTGGGTGACATGCAGTGGCTCTGTGCTGCAGGAGCTGGAATATCTGCTTCTGCATCTGGAGCTCCTGTACACCATGGCTGGGGCGTACCACGGGGAGGTGCAGGACAGGGAGCTGATGGCTTCGGATGCTCTCAGAGCCAGTGACGTTACCAAGGTGAGAACAGCCCCACGTCACCTTGGGGCCCTCTCTAATGCTCCAAAGCCCACAGTGGCTTAGCACAAATGGCCCCATTTGCCCAGGCTAGTACATCTTCCTGGAATAAATTGCAGAAATTTATTTCAGCAAAAAGCTGGGATTGCCCATGGCATGCAGATGCCTTCATAGCTCCTCTGCATCTGGCTGTCAACTGCCCTGGGCTGGGGACAGCCCTATGTGCCCTCTGTCCTTCCTGCTTTCCTACACAGCCCCTTTACACAGCAGTCCGCTTTGGCCATCCCAGAAGTCCAGCTGGCCCACAAAGGTCCTTCCAGCTTTGACTTCTCCTTTCTCTCTGGCTCTGCTGTGCTTCAGAAGGACCTGGCCATGCTGGAGACCCAGTTCTTGGCAGAGGAGGAGCTCAGACACCGCATCCTGTCTGCCCAGAAGGTGCAAACCGACTGGCTGTGGCTCAAGGAAGCAAGCAAAAAGCACTCAAGAGCGGTGAGTGGGTGGCAGCTGGGGCAGGGCAGAGCTCAGGACCACCCTCCCTGGGTGCAAGCAGCACAGTGGTGACAATGGATGTCCTTGCAGCAAGCCAGGTATGACCTGGCTGTGGACTTCCCCTCGCTGCTGATGCAGGATTCAGCGCTGGGTGAGTACTTGGCAGTGCATAGGGTTAGGGCTTGGGCTTGAGGAGGAGGAGGGTTCCATCCCCTGTTGCCCTTCCTCCCACCCAGGCTCCCAGGTACAAGCCACTAGGTCGCAGATTGAGCACGAGTCTTTTGTGACGGCGGAGGTGGAGAAGGCCAAGGCTGCGGTGCAGTGCTCCCGTGTCTGGGTAAGGGAACAACCCACCCCGGGCAAAGCCCTTCTGCCAGCAGCTGAGCCCTCTGCTCGTGGTCTCGTCCGAGGTTCTGTCCTCGTGGCTGAGCCCTTGCACCGTCCCTTGGCAGGACATCACCAGCAGGCTGCTGGCACAGCAGAAATCCACAGCAGAGCTGGAGCAGCACATCAGAGCCTGTAAGGAGAAGCGGCAGGCACTGAAGGACACATTGCAGGAACTGGAGCTGAAGCACGCCAAGCTGAAGTTTCACCAGCCCCCAAGTGCTATCAGGTGCTGCCATAGCCTCGGGACACAGCCAGATGCAGGTGCTCTGGGCAGTACTGATGTGTCCTCCTATCACCTGGGCACAGGGACGTCCATGTCCCAATGGGTTCTCCTGCACCAGGAGCTTTGTTCAGTAGGATGCTCCTCCCAGCAGAGCACCCAGAGCTGGGACAGCAGGGACACAAGGCAAGGGATGGATGAGGTCCTGCAGAGCCCTGGTGGCAGCAGGTCCTGAAGCTATGATGTGGAGATACCCCTCAAACCCAGCCTGCCCAGTCCCAGCACGCTGGGCACATGGAGGAACCTTCTTCCCATTCTGCTCTGGGAGGTGGCATCACTGGGCCTGAGCCCACTCTGTTCCATAGTGTTGGGTCCACGTGGGCAGCCTGTGCAGCATGTTGGGGTATGTCTGCACATGGACACCCAGAGGGACGCGTGTGGGTCTGGGCAGCTGCAGAAAGCTGGAGGCAGAGCTACGGGTGCGCCTGCAGCAGGAAGAGGCCCGGCTGGAGCAGACACGAGCCCAGTATGTGAGGAACCAGGAGCTGCTGCTGCAGTTTGAGAACGGCATTGACAACCTCATCGTCCGTCTGCATGGCATCAGCATGCCTGAGCAGGTATGAAGTGTGCGGGGGAGCTGGGGACACAGTGCCACCAGCTGCTCCTGCCTGCCCCACAGCGTGTCCTCTCCCCAGTGCATGACCCATGGCAAGAATCATTTCATAGAACCACAGAATGGCTTGGGTTGGAGGGGATCTCGAAGGTCATCCAGTTCCAACCCTCCTGCCGTGGACTGAGTGTCCTCCACCAGCTCAGGCTGCCCAGGGCCCCATCCAGCCTGGCCTTGCACACCTCCAGGGATGAGCATTCAATGCTGCAGTGCATCACTGTGGCACTTGGTGCAGCCACCATCACCCAAGGCTCACTGTCCCCATCGTGGTTGTCTCTTTCTCTCTACCTGCAGGATCTCTCCATCGAGTTCAAAGGGGTAGATGAGAAGCTGCAGTACTGCGGGCAGAAGCTGCAGCACCTGGCCCAGCGTGTGAGCTCCCTGCCTGCCCACAGCTACAGCCCTGATGAGGACAACGAGGTGCTTGGATGCTCTGTCCATGCTCTGGTCTATGGGGCTCCACGTGGGGCTCTGTGGCACATCCCAAGGTGTCCTCCATGCTGGAAGGATGGAGGTGACCCTGGGGAAAGGGCAGGATAGTGCTGGACACTGTGGAGTGTCCTCTTCCCCAGAGGGACATCAAGGTGGGACAGTCCTCAGGTTCTAACACCCACCTTCCCTTCGGCAATTAATTCTAAGTCTTTCACAGACTTTTGTGAAGGTCAGGAATTTAATGGAGAAAACGACTGCGAGAGAGCCATGGAACCTGAAGATTCCCTTGGAGGACATAGGCTCTGGGGTGCAAGGTGGGTGAGCACAGCAGGGACGTGTCCCGCAGCCACTGCCCAGCCCTGGGCATTTCTGGATGTCCTGTGCTGCCTTCCTCTGTCCCATCAGACCCTAACCCACGAGCTATGTCTGTCTGCAAGGCTTTGAGGGTAGGTTTTGGGGCTAGAGAAGAGCAAAGGCAACTGGTGAGTGGGTGGGTGAGTGCTGAACCCTATTAGGAAGCAAACAGAACTGCCCTGGGGCAGGGGGTCAGGGGGCTGTGTGTCTTCATCAGCCAAATAAGGGACTTCAACATCACCTGGGTGGGAAGACCAACCAGTGTTTGGCTCTATGAGGCCTCACCTCCTGTGGGACACTCTTGGAGGAGTTGAGTTTTCAGCTGCTTACCACCTTTTTATGACCAGAGCAGGACCTGTGGCCACCACCCCATGGCTCCAGCCCTCTATGGGAAGCCCCAGCAGTGCCAGGGATGAAGCGCTGTGGTGGCAGCAACAGTGCCAGGGGATGCTGAGAAGGGAAAACCCAGCAGGCAGCACCTGTGCTGGAGATGCTACCGACCCTCTGAGATTGGTGGCTCTCCCTGGGGATGCAGGCATGGCAGAGGAAGCCCCACAACCCCCCTAAGCCTACTCCTCCCCGCTTTCTCCCTCAGCTCCCTCTGATTTTGTTGATGAAGACCACGACCTGGTTCTCACCCGGGAGGACATCAAGAAGCAGGGGCTGAGCCTGATAGAAAGCAGGATCAGAAGCAGCAAGAGGAAGTAGCGATTGCTGCCCCAGAGCTTTTGATGCCTCTCCTTTTCCCAGCAGGTTTAATAGATCAGAGCTTTCTCATTCCTTCTATGTCTGTGGTAAAGCTGGAAAGGAAGAGCTGGGAGGCAGTCCTGGCACACTGCTCTCACCGACCTGGGGACAGACTGTGGTGGGAGCAGTTTTCCCAGTCAGATCAAAGCTGTGGGTAGGCTGGCTGGCTTTCTTCCCCCTGGATCTTGGGGTGCCGACACCTTTCCTGGGCTCATGGCTCTCCAAAAAGTCTCTATGGAGAGCCAAGGGCATTGACTGGTGCAAGGGCACGCAGCCTACTCCTGCTGTCCAAGGGCTCTGAGGCTGCTATAGGGAAATGTGTGGCTGGTGAGGGAGGGGAACTCAGGGTGGATGTCCCAATGTCCCTGCAGAGGGGAGAAGGGGCAGGGCCAAAAAATCAGATGAAGGCCCCAGTGCAGAGCTGTCCAATCTCTTCTTGCACCTCTCATGCCTCCTTCCTCCTCTGCTGCCTGTACACACATCATTCAGCTCCCACTGCCACCCCTACACTCAGAGCAAAGTCTGGGCAGCAGCTCAGGGCCTGGAGCTGACATCTTCCCCACTGGGACCAGGGCAGCACAGTATGGGTCACAGGGACCTGGCTCCACCAGGAGGCATTTTGTTCTCTGCGAGCAAAGACACACATCAAATAGTGCTGCAAATAGATGGTGCTGTTTCCCCAAATACCAACAGCAAAGGCCTATGGCAACGGCCTGTAGTCCCTTGCTGGAGACCCAGCAGTGTTTACCCCATCCCTGCCCTCGGGGGGACATCATCACTGTCACCTCCGCTCCATCCCTGGACTTCTTGCTGATGTCATTTGTCACCTCATCGTGGCAGGGAAGGGACGGCTGTGTTTGCCAAGTGTGCTGAGGGACTGCTGTGTCACACCAGATGTTCTCCATGGGTTTTGTGAGGCTATTGGTAAGGAGAATGTGTGGCAAAAAAAAACACAGCGTCGTTTGGAAACTGGAGTCAAGTCACTCATCTGGACTGGGGGTTTCCATCAGCTGTGAGAGGTCCCAGAGAAAAGGGTTTGAACAGAAGAGCAGAGGAATCCCAAAACGCTTCTCCAATTTATGGTTTGTGGCCCACTTGCCAACATCAGCGTAATTCTGCAGTGCTCCACCCACCTTTTTAAGAAGGAGAAGAGCAATGGCGCACAGCAGCGTTGTGGTTTTGGGTCTACTGAAACCGTCCTGTTAGAGGAGGAAGATCCAAAGGCAACCGGCCTCATGACGATGCCACAGCATCCCAAATCCTTTACATGTCTGAAAAGCCATCCTGCAGTTTTAATCTTGTGCCAAAGAAATGGTACAAGAAGGAATTGGAAGGAACCAGAGGCAGTGGCTTGATTCCTGGATCAAATTCTGGATGCCCCATGGCACGGGGATGATGGGGCAGGAGGACCTCACAGGGTTGGTCCAGGGGAGGGTGCAGAACATTCATCTGGCTTCTGGGAAGGGAAAGCTGGTGCTGGCTGGAGCTTCAGCAGATATAAGGATAGCACAGCACAGGGAAGGAGCAGAGATTTCCTCTCCAGAAACATTTCCTCCCACCGCAAGTGTTGCCAAAAGGTTGAAGGGAGCTACGGTGCCAGTGCGGGAGAGGAACCTAAAATAGGACATCATAAACTCACATCAGAGACTTCGCTGCACTAAAATATCTCTGCCCTGGAAACGCTTGTGGGAAGGCTGACTTTGGGTGGGTGTGGGTTTTTTTAAGGATGTGATCAAAATCACATGAAACGAAGCAGAGCTAAGGGAAGGAAGACAGGCTGGAGCTGGTATCGGAGCTTGAGCACTGGGGTTTTCCTGCTGAGGATGCAAACACAGAGATGGGTGAGGGGCACCAAGCCAAGTCAGCCACTCTGAGGTCACAGCAAGCAGCCTGGCCAGCTGTCCTGGGCAGGGAACAGTGGGCATGGCCACCACAGCGTGCTCCAGGAGGCAAACTCGTGCAGCTAGGGAAATTCAGGCACTTCTCCATTCCCATGTTGGCGTTATGATGATTGATATTGATGAAGGTGACTTTAGGCTCTCTGTGTAATGGAGGTACGGCCTCTTTTTGCAGCAGGGTCAGGGTGCCCACAGCAGCTCCTGCCCCTTCAAGGACCCTGCCCAAAGCAACCCCGAAGAGCAGTTCAAGAGGGGAGGTTCACAACTTTCTGACAGCAAAAAGCATGTAAGAAAAGAAAATCGACATCTCCTGGGTGGTGCAAACACAACAGCTGGCCTTAGCTCCCATCCAAGGATTGCTAGGAGGGGAACTCCTCTGGCCAGCTTAGCGCAGTCGATCCAGGACATGCTTTAACCATCCATGTGGATCCAGGGAATGTATGGAAGGGATGAAGGGGAGCAGGGGGTAAAGAGGTTCCCTGAGTACCTACAAGGTGAAGGGGGAGTTGGAGGAGGGGATGAGGTCTGAGGGCCATCCATCACCATCCTCCTGTGCCCGCCCGTGGAAGTGACACATGGGTGCAGACAAGCCAGGTCAGCTGTATTTATTGAGAACGTTTGTGGAGGGGTTAAAAATATTTCCACTAGCTCTATACGAGTTTATAAACCTATATTCTTTGTATATTTTAACAAATGCATCTATGACCATCATGCAAAGGTAGGTTCTTCAGTAAGAAAATAGCGAGATAAAAAAGGAAAGTGCTCATCCAGCCTGCGGGTCCCTGCTCATGGGCGAGCTGACGCAGGGACCCCTCAGGCTGTGGCTGACACAGGGACACTGCTGGCATTGTCCCTACTGCCACCCAGCCTGAGCCACCCAAACTATGACATGGGGACTGTGGGGCAGAGGCTCAAACCCACCCAGGGGATACCAGAGAGGGTGGCCCAGGCGGGGAGGGGACACGTCCCCATGCCCCCAGCTCTGCCTCCAGCCCTCAGGGCCACCGTGCTGCCTCTCTGTCCCCTTTCTTCTTTCCCCATTGCCTGAGGGAAGCGGGGAGTTGGGGTGCTCTGCTAGGAAGCAGCATGGATGGGGACATCTGGGGGGACACAGTGTCACGATGGACAAGCAAGCAGCCAAAACACCACTGGGGGACAAAGCTCCTGCTGAGGTGGGGGACAGTGATTATTGCTTTGTAGGGCCAACAAGGTGGGGTCAGGTCTCTGCTCACTGTGATTTGGGGTTGGAGGGATGGTGTCTGGGGGAGATGGTGATTCCCCAAGGTTCCTTGTGCACCAGCATGGGATGCTCCCATGGGACAATGCTCCGTTGGGACAGGGAATGTGACAAGGACACAGGGCCGGACACCATTGGCCTTCAGAACCTCCTCTGCTGGCAGGGGAGACCCTGGCCAAGGGTGACCTGTGGCCTCCAGGAGCCGCTGACCCTCTGTCATCAGATTTCCCTTCCACCCCTATCTTGAGTGGTACAGACCCCAATTTGTGAGACTGGGACCGGTCCTCTCCTTCCCTCTTCCTTCACAGTATGAGCAGGCAGCCCCAGGTGACACAGGGACAAGACCATGGGCAACAGGGCAGTTGTGGCCTCTTGAAGATGCCTGGGATTGGGGGGACACAGAGGGAGCCAAAGCCATGGGGACAACACTGCACCCAGCCCAGGGAGTTCAGGAGGGACTGGGACAATGTCTGGGGGAACTTGGGAGGTGCACCCCATCCCCTCGCCATCCCCAAGTCCATAAGGCGACACTGCAGCAGCTTAAGGTGAGAGGTGTTGTTGGTACTGAGTCTCAGAGCTTGGCTGGGATGGAGCATGATGTAAACATTTCTGATCCGCGTGGGGCACGGCCGGAGGAGGAGGAGGAGGCGGGGGGGAGGGGGTTAGTGGGAGTCCTTCATCTGCTTCTGGATCTTCTGCAGCATCTCCTGCATCCGCCGCAGCTGGAAGGAAACAAAGAGGTGACAATAGGGAAGATGACATCGCCTTGTGCTGCCTGTGGCCATGTCACGTCCCCTGATCAAGCCTGCCAAGTCTGGACCACGAGGAATTGTGTTCTGGGGCAAAACCTACAATTTTCTTCAAATTCTTCCCCACCCTGTGTGGGGCACTGCAGAAAGGGCGTCCCATGCTGGGGCTGGGGACAGCACATGGGGAGAGGAATGGAAGCTCAGTGCTCACCTCTTCATCCTTCTCCCGGATGAGCTTCTCCGTCTCTGAGTCTGGCACTGGGGGGATGACAGGAATGGGGAAATCCGTGCCGCTCTCCCGTGTCAGCTTGCTGTGGGGCAGAGAGAGAAGGTGAAGATGCTCCCACCCCTCCAGATTTGAGCTCTCCCAGCTCACCAAACACCTCCAAGTCCCACACAAGATCTGGGGACATCACTGTCAACCTGGTGTCCCACAGCTGCTGGCAGTGCAGCTTTCCCAGAGCATCGCTGAGGACAGGCATTGCAGCACAGCGCGTCTCCCCCTGGGCCACCTCTTTGGGTAGGACTGAAGTGATCTGAGTCGATGGGTTCTGCCATGACAAGGGCATGGGGAGGGTCCCCGTTGGATGACACGTGGTGGGGACATCACTGTCACTCACAGTGGTCACGCGTGCCACCACGTGCCAGCGACAAGCAGAGCGGTGATGAGTTCAGTGAAGCTGACACAGGGGATGGCTGCCCCGAGGCACTGGGGTAGGTGTGGGTGTGCACAGGCAAGGGCTGGCTTCTGACTGTGTCCTGACTGGCTTTGGGAAACCGCCACCCATTATCACTGCTCCTCACCATTGGGGGTCACTTGGGATGGTCGCTGGGGATGAAACCAGGCATGGGCCAAGCAATGTCACCAGCCCAGGGGACCTGCCCCAGGGACCCTTCTTAAAGGAGTCAGTGGCTGCACCCTGAGCTGGCTTCACCCCAGGATGAGGCGTTTTGCTTTGTGTGCCTTAGGATGGGGACAAAGTTGTGCTGTGCCCAGCGCACCCATCCCCATGGGCCCCTTTGCTGCTGGAGGTGGGTGCTTGGTGACAGTGGCACGCGGTGTCCCTGCCTTGCCCAAATGAGTTGGGCATCCCCAGTACATGGGCACAGCATCCTCCCGTTGGTGCTGCACCACGGGCAATCAGATGCTGATCTGGGCAATGGGTGGGTGGCTGCAGGGTTGGCCCAGGAGCCCCACCCCAGTGCTTTTGTGCACAGCCCTTGCCAGGCACAGAAGGACCAAGACAGCGTTGGGTACCAGCAAGCACTTTATAGAGGGGCAGGGGGATGCAGCGGTGGTGGCAGGGGGGACGGGCCCGTCCCCAGCTCAGTCTGCGGAGCAGTCGGAGCAGCACAGCCGCAGCGTCGAGGGCTGCTTCCTTCTCCCAGTGCACATGGAGAGACAAGCTTAGGGCACTCATAGCCAGCACCAGTGACTGCCCAAAGCTAAGGACAAGGCCCCCCGCAGAGTCCCCATACCATGCCAGCCCATCGGGCACCCACATTTTGGGGTGCTAAAGGACATGCAAGTGCTATCAATCTGGCAATGATGGCAGAGCCCTGGCACCTGCTGCCTGCTCTGCCCTCAAAGCCCATTATCACAGGGTTCCCATCACCCCTCCAGCCACCAAGGCAAGGCCACCCACCGGGACAGGGCATCCCATGAACAACCCGAGGAGAGGAGGGGCTGCCCCAGTCCTCCCACAGCCCAGCGCTGCTCCCAGGCCCGTACTTGCGGTTCCT